>JAWNNQ010000447.1:0-18176 GCA_035044765.1 Leucophenga montana
ATATATATATACTCGTATAACCCTCAACTCCATTCAGCAAAAAACAGCAAAACGTTAAATTCAAAATGAAAAGGGTTTTATACCACACCGCATAGCATCCGCAGCATTCATACTTGTTCCATAGCCAACTCAAACTCATGCCAGAGTGCCGTGCTGGAGAGCCGCGTTATGATAATGGTTAAGATATGCAGTTGTCTGTGGGTATCTGAGCGTATGGGGGGGGGGGGGGCGGTGGCGGGTGCTTTAATAAACAATTAGTAATGAAAACAACAACAACAATTATTAGGGTCTAATAGGTGAAAATAATGTGACAAGTTTTCAACTTAATTATATGTTTTTGTGTTGTTGTAATTTGATTTTGAGTACACATTCTCTGGCATTCCATTACAAATGTCGAGTTGACATTGTATCGGCCTAAAATTTGAGGTTAGTATAACAATTTGAAGAACTTTGTTCAAGAGATGTGGATGGTCAATGTAGAGGAGAGTGAGACTGTGGAATTAAACTAGTAGATGCGACAGACAGAGAGAATAAGTGAATGAGTGAATATGAGAGCGATATATAGAGAGAGAGAGAGAGAGAGATTGAGATAGAGATAGAGAGAGAATTATAGAGGGAAAGTGAGAGACAGCTGTAGCTTGTTGTTTGTAGAGTCATGGAGAGCAACATATCGAGTTTTCTTTAGTATTGATAAAAAAATATCGGGTGTACAAATTAGTTTGATCCGCTTTCATAAAGTTAGCTATGGCTATTGTGAATGTTTCCTGGTAACAGTTGAAGCGCATCGATTGCTTGTGGAAGTTTATGGCTCAAACTGATAAATCATATAGGGAATGGCTTCGATGTTTCAAGAATGCTGATTTTAGCTTTGAAGAGAATTCTCGCTCTGGACAGCCAAAAAAACATTCGAAGAAAAAGAATTGGAGGCATTGCTCGATGCACAATCATTAGGAGGGACTCAACAAGTAGTTTCTGCACGATTGAAATCCATGGGAGTGATTTAAAACCAAGGTAATTGGGTGCCTTATGAAATGAAACCGAGAGACGCTGATAGACGATTTTACACGTCGGAGCAGCTGATTCAAAGGCAACAAAGAAAGCGTTTTTTACATCGAATTATGACTGTGGATGAGAAATGGATATTCTACGATGACTCCATGAAGAAAAAATATTACACTATGCACTATGTCAATCGTTGCCATCATTCAAGTCGGATTTTTTTATCGCTACCGCCGTACTCTCCGGACATTGCTCGTTCTGATTTTGGTTGTTCCGATAGATGCAGCACGGTTTGGCAGATTATCGGTTCATTTCTTTCGTAGATATCGAAAATTGTCTTTAACTCTACTCTAACTTGGATCGCCACTTAATACGAGACATTTTTTCGAGTTGGAAGTCGAAATTGGCCTGAGAAGTGCGAAAGCGTAGTAATCAGCAATGGAAAATACTATTGATTCATTTTGTGCTGAATTAAATGCATTTTTGAACACAAAAAGAAAAAAAAAAAAAACAAACCAAACCGAACCGAACTAATGTACTCCCAATAGTATATACAAATACGTATTAAATTTCATATGGTTGCTACGCTATTGTGCTAACAGCAAACGCAATAAAAATTCAATTTCTGCCACTACAAATGCACAGCACAATAAATGCGAAAAGCAATTGGTTCGAATTCGCCTACTTCACGTATCGGATGCCCGTTAGTCGTGGTAGCTAAGACGTAGGCATATTCAAAGCGACGTTGGAAGTGTCCATGGTTCGATGCCAGGTTCTTCCACCAAGGAACAATTTTATAAACCAACAAAATTAATTTAGAATTTTCTAAAAATAGAACAATATACTACAAAAACAAAAAAAAAAAAATAAAAAACTTACACAACAGCGGTTTATATAAAAAAGTTCTTTGGTGGATCCGGGCATCGAACCATGGGCACTTGCGAACGGCGCTGGCAATATGTCAGCGTGTTTACTAACTCGGCTAACGGGTATCCGATCGCAAATATTTCCGAAACTCGACCTATTGGAAATGGGAGAGAGCAATTTGTATTTTCCTCTCAATTTGTATTCTCCTCTCCACAACTTACTTAAATTCAAGGCAAACAAATAATCTTGCTTCTCTCTATTACGCGTTCATACGGTTAATATTGCTTCTCTTTCTATCCAATGCAATCATACCGATAATCTTGCTTCTCTTTCTATCTCACGCGTGTTCACATTGACATGCCTAAGTTAGCGGCAACGGCTTTACCTTATTATTGTACCATGACTTAAAGTAAACTTCAAGTAAAAAGGGATCACGCAAGTGACGAGAACCAACCTCACGATCGTGCTAGTCCGATAGAGACGTGTTATTTACCATTAAAAAGCTCTGGAAACATACATGCAGAAAATATTAAAACATATAATATCGGATCACTCCAGTCCGGAAATATATGGCGTTGAAAATACCCACCCTAAGCGGTATTGGAGCTCGTAGTGGGCCTACCACCCCCAAACTTATTTTGTTATTCATTTTTTAATCGAAACCAGTCCAACAAGCTCAAGATCAGCAAAATCTATCCGATCCACCCGCTCAAAAATTATGAATTTTCTAAATTTTCGACGAGTTAGTGAAATAGTTTGTTTGTTTGAATCCTTTAGAAAATCTAAATTTAGTTTTGGCGGGAAAGCTCGTTGGAAGGGGAAAAAAAATATAGGTCAAAATAAATTTTGAAAAGTACTCTTTGCAATTTTGCCAAAAATTTAGTCCAAATTTTCGTGCTCATATTTGGAGTATTGATACATTGTGAGTTTGGGCGAATTTTGACATATTATAGTTTTCGTTCAAAATACCGTCTGCCGAGATATAGCGTCGCAAATATCAGATTGTACAAAATTAGCTATTTGCCCAACTGCTTCATACTAATGGCTGTTGCATCTGTTATACCCAGCGTTTACATAAACCTGTTATATTTTAGTCCCCTTATGTTTTTTAAACTTTTTTCGTAAGTATTCTCTTTTTTATACCCTGTACAATAATGTAAACGGGAATATTAGGCAGTTGCAAATCTATTTAACAACCAGAAGGAGGAGGAATGGTAGACTCCATAAAGTACATATATTTTCGATCAGCATCGGAAAGCAAGTTAACATAGACCAGTTCGCCTGTCCATCCAACAGTCTGCATGAACGAAAATATCTCAGTGACTATAAGAGATAGGGACTTCAAGTATGAATCTTTAGACTCTCCTTCTCAATATTCAGATAAAGTGTATGAAAAGAACATTATAAGTGGTAGCCTTTATTATTATTATTATTATTATTATTACTGTAAGACATAATTTTAAAACCACGACCCAGAGAGATCTATTGTTTTGTCCTTCTTACTAGGATGGCCTGCTCTAGTTCAACTTGTTGAATAGAAACCTAAGTATTATCCTAGGATCTAACTTTTTCAGTTGTTCTTCGGCAACAACTTCGAAATCTACTTCTGACTGTTGCTTCACATTCTTTAACGATATGAAGAGAAGCCTCTTCCTTATGATTTAAAAATCTCCTTTCTGCGGAATTATATACACCCATCACACACATGTGTTTCCTCAGTCGGCAGTGTCCAGTTAGTTTTCCTGTCAATGTTCTCAACTGGTTTTTTCCTAATTGCAGCATTGCTCTCGCACTGCGCGGGTCGAAACCCCCTAGGAATATTTTTGCTTGCCTTAGTCCTTGGCTCATGGCCTAGTGCTGCTTCTTTGCCCTATTGGTTGCTTTGCGGATTAGTTCCAGTAAAGTGTGTCTCCCAGTGCCACAAAAAGGCTCTGGTCCTACCATTGCCGTTGCCGCTCTTTTCTTGGCAAGCCTATCGGCCTAAGCCTAATTGTATTTTATGCTATTTTAAACAATTTGTGTATTATAATGCACTGCAAATGAAAATAGTCTTTTAGTGTTTTTTCTAGCTCCGCAAAAGCAACGATTTTGTATAGCTGAACGAAAGTGTTGCTTCCATTAAAGCCAGTTTACAATAAATACCTAGTTAAGAAACCAACAAGTGCAAATGGAATTCAGAATATTTGGTAGATCGTAATCTCTATACCACACTAAAATCTATGCATACATTTTTTTTTTTTTAAAGCTAACAAATATATCTCATTACCTTTTGAAAATATCTCATACAAACGCTGCTCAATGACAGCACCACCCAAAAAAAGAAAACCAGCTTTATAAAGATATAATGTGATAAAATAGACGCACTTATCCATGAAAGTTATTAAGAAGTTTCGTCAATAACAAAACAAAAAAAAAAAAACTCCAAAAAACTCCAAATGTATAAAACAAAAAGTTCAGTGAAACGTCAACGATATAATTGAATCAATGGTGAGAAAAAATATATGTACCAGTATATGGTATACTACGTATAGAAAATCTATCAACTTACGTAGAATACACATACAAAAACCATTCTCGAACAAAAGTTGGAGTGCAATCTTTGAAAGTTGATTGATAACTTAATAAGTAACTAAGTAAGTATGGAATAAAAACAACTGAAACAATAGTATTACTTATGAACTTCAATGAATCGATCTGAGAATTATTTAGTTGTCTGTAGTGCTTATATCTTTTGTCATGCTACCAAAAGTCCATTTGCCTGACCATAATTTTGTGGAAATGAACAATTGAATTTGGGACAAAAGTGAGCGAAACTCACTCCATCTCTTCTGTTATGTGAGTATGCCACATGTTGACTGACATGTGTGCACATTGAGTGGTTGAACGTACTGCTTTCGCTGAAACAAAAATAATATTACTTTTTGTCGATGCTAAAATATCCTACACACGCAAGACTATACTCTACTATAAAAGCTAGATACATCAAACTTGTTTATTTATTATATTTTCCTCTTACATACGCAGTTCTATATATTTTTTTTCAAGCGGAGCTCTTTATGGCTTGCTGGTGCAGAGCATGTAGAAAATCTTTATAGAAACGAGAGTTCAGTATATGGAAACGATGCTCATATATATCAGAAAACAAAAACAAAAAACTAATGCGAGTGATGCATGTACAAATTTTCTCTCTCTTTCTCTCTCTCTGTCTCTCTCAGGCTGTGTCTTTCAATGCACTTATAAAATACATTGAGCTGCTTAAAAACAGAAAGACGGAGTGCAATGAACAACATGCGTTTTTGTCACGTATTGTTTATGTTGTTGTTGTTGTTGTTGTTGCTTCTACGAATAAAAATATCGGACATGCAGAGAGCGCGCGTTAATGAGTATCAACATTTTCTTATTTAAGTAGCTTATGTGTGCATAGAAGACTTATCAACATAATGCAGTTCAAAGCTGAAACATTGTGATTTTATTAAGCACCAAGAAGAGTTGAAATGTATAGTACGTTTGTGCAAATGCAAAACACAGTCAAAAGTAGGAGTGGCAGACCACATAATGTATATATTATATATATATATTGTCGATAAGCACCAAAAGTAGAAACTACATAGACATGTTCGTCTAACTGGCCGACCGTCCTGACCACTATAAGTGATGGAGTCTTCAAGTTTGAAGAATTAGACTGTCCTTTTGCCGCTTATTCCATAAAATGAACTTGTCGACCCCATAATTAGGGATAGCCCTCATACAGATCTGGCCCATTTTTAAGTTTTCGTAAGAATTTTTGTGTTGTTTTTGTTTCTAAATAAGCTTGAAATGCCAAACCCTGTTGTACCTTTTGTCAAACATATTAAAATATTCTACATAGATCCAGTTCGGATCACTATAAAATACAGCACCGATACAAAACGATGGTTCAATAAGCAACCAGAGTATCTCGATGCGAGCATATTCGACTGCAGCGTTCTTCCTTGTTTTTGTACGCATATATGAGGTAGTCAGTCCTCTTTACAAACCGATACGTGAAATTTAATACGTATTTGTATATACTATTGGGAGTACATTAGTTCGGTTCGGTTTGGTTTGTTTTTTTTTTTTTTCTTTTTGTGTTCAAAAATGCATTTAATTCAGCACAAAATGAATCAATAGTATTTTCCATTGCTGATTACTACGCTTTCGCACTTCTCAGGCCAATTTCGACTTCCAACTCGAAAAAATGTCTCGTATTAAGTGGCGATCCAAGTTAGAGTAGAGTTAAAGACAATTTTCGATATCTACGAAAGAAATGAACCGATAATCTGCCAAACCGTGCTGCATCTATCGGAACAACCAAAATCAGAACGAGCAATGTCCGGAGAGTACGGCGGTAGCGATAAAAAAATCCGACTTGAATGATGGCAACGATTGACATAGTGCATAGTGTAATATTTTTTCTTCATGGAGTCATCGTAGAATATCCATTTCTCATCCACAGTCATAATTCGATGTAAAAAACGCTTTCTTTGTTGCCTTTGAATCAGCTGCTCCGACGTGTAAAATCGTCTATCAGCGTCTCTCGGTTTCATTTCATAAGGCACCCAATTACCTTGGTTTTAAATCACTCCCATGGATTTCAATCGTGCAGAAACTACTTGTTGAGTCCCTCCTAATGATTGTGCATCGAGCAATGCCTCCAATTCTTTTTCTTCGAATGTTTTTTTGGCTGTCCAGAGCGAGAATTCTCTTCAAAGCTAAAATCAGCATTCTTGAAACATCGAAGCCATTCCCTATATGATTTATCAGTTTGAGCCATAAACTTCCACAAGCAATCGATGCGCTTCAACTGTTACCAGGAAACATTCACAATAGCCATAGCTAACTTTATGAAAGCGGATCAAACTAATTTGTACACCCGATATTTTTTTATCAATACTAAAGAAAACTCGATATGTTGCTCTCCATGACTCTACAAACAACAAGCTACAGCTGTCTCTCACTTTCCCTCTATAATTCTCTCTCTATCTCTATCTCAATCTCTCTCTCTCTCTCTCTATATATCGCTCTCATATTCACTCATTCACTTATTCTCTCTGTCTGTCGCATCTACTAGTTTAATTCCACAGTCTCACTCTCCTCTACATTGACCATCCACATCTCTTGAACAAAGTTCTTCAAATTGTTATACTAACCTCAAATTTTAGGCCGATACAATGTCAACTCGACATTTGTAATGGAATGCCAGAGAATGTGTACTCAAAATCAAATTACAACAACACAAAAACATATAATTAAGTTGAAAACTTGTCACATTATTTTCACCTATTAGACCCTAATAATTGTTGTTGTTGTTTTCATTACTAATTGTTTATTAAAGCACCCGCCACCGCCCCCCCCCCCCATACGCTCAGATACCCACAGACAACTGCATATCTTAACCATTATCATAACGCGGCTCTCCAGCACGGCACTCTGGCATGAGTTTGAGTTGGCTATGGAACAAGTATGAATGCTGCGGATGCTATGCGGTGTGGTATAAAACCCTTTTCATTTTGAATTTAACGTTTTGCTGTTTTTTGCTGAATGGAGTTGAGGGTTATACGAGTATATATATATATATATATATATATATATATATATATATATATATATATATATATATATATATATATATATATATATATATATATATATATATAGGTATGTATCTACTCGTATAAGGATATTGTGTGCAACCATTACACAAAATTGAAATTCTTACCAAGTTTACTTGATTATCCTGTCACCAATAATTAAATGTCGCAACAAGTTGCCATTCCATTGCTGTTGGTGTTGGTGTTGATGTTGATGTGGCTGTTGTCAACATTGTTCTCGTCCTTAGCATCGTTCTCGTCCTTGTTGTTAATTGTAAGAGAAACGTTTAAATGGTTGGCAGCCAGCGGCGCGTGATAAATTGTACTCATTAAAATATTTTAATTTACTCGCATACACAAACATACTTTTACCAGAAAAGAAAGACCGAATCCTGGTGGGAGCTAGATGCCTATTAAGGAATGCAAACGTTCCGGATGGCTCCAAGGCAAAGGGTTAATGGCGCCGCCAGTGCCAGCAGCTGATTATCGCAGCTTTATACCAGCCAAAATGCGCTAAATGTGACGTTAAATTAATTCTTAGCGCTTTTCATACCAACAAACCGTACAAAAGAGAAAGACAGTGAGAGAATGGTAAATTCGATGTAACCGAAGCATTAATGCGCTTCAACAGATCTAACAGTGGCAAATGGAGACTACTATAACAAATAAGTTTTGATTATTGTTATTTATGTTTCAAATATAAAAAGTAACCATCGCATAAGATGTAATTTTTTTCAGTGTTTGGGTAATAGATCTGGTATTCCCACATCTGTTTGTACTAACAATAAACATTGTATAAATTATTCATGCCACGACCTAATTAACACTGTAAACCGCAGTGATTTTATCAAAAAAAAAAAAAAAAAAAAAAACCTGCCCTAGAAGACATGTCACGCAAATTGAGTTAATATAAAAAGTGTTTCACCATACCAAAGTTGAAGCAAACATATTTCAATGCTAAGACCAACTTTAGTAATTCAATTTTTAGCCGGAACCGGAATCGATTGTAGAATATCAATACCCTACTCTTTTTAAACAAACAGCTTAGTTAAACCACAACAAACAGAAGAAGTTCAAACCAAATAAATCTGATGACAACCGTAGTATAGCTTGACGAGCTATACAAAAAGTTTCAGAGATACAAGCTTTAAGAGAACAAGCACCAGGAATTAAATTATTGTACTTAAGGAAAATCTTCTGGAGATAGACAGGAAAGTGGAGTAGATTTTCTCTTCGAGAAGCAAGCCTACGAGGCCTAAATCGATTGGAAGGCACATACACGAACGGTGTCTTCAACTAAAAAATAAACTCGGCGGTATACATTTATATTTGTTTAGACTTCACACTAATTTTATTATTTATAAAAAATGCCACCAAATCTTCGTGAATCCATGAGCACAGAATATTGGCTGCCATTGTACTACATTTTCTATAGGTAAGTATTTTAAATAATATTCAAAGGATAACTGAACTTAAATAAGAGCACACTCACTCTCATTGCTTGTTATTGCTGTGGATACTAGATGAATAACGAACAAAACATCATTAGAGCTAGTAGTGGCATTTGAGACATTGAGGAGAAACTCAATGCAGACTCGACTTGCGAGTGTAAAAGAGACAGAAAGTATGTTAAAATGGCAATACTATCAACTTTATTTTCAACGTTACCGAAGCTCACACCGCCTATGCCCTACAAAGTACATTGTTGGTCAACAACTCTTTAGTTGTTGTTGGTTACATTTTTTACTATATACATTTTTGGTAAATTAATTGAATTGTAATTTATACTTGTGTCCAACGTCATCGTTTCAAAGTAGTAGCAGATAGATACGAGTTTTACGTACAGTTGGATCAACTCATACGCGACGCCAGTCTGTAATGGGAATGCAAGGATTGGGAAAATTACTGAAAATTAAGAGCAATTTACTGAATTATGTGCGAACAATAATCTAGTGATTGGCGGTGTTTTGTTTCTACATAACCTCATTCATAAAGATTTAGCAACAGGAGGGACAGGATCAGACACACTTTGACATCTACAAAAGCCGTTGTAGAAACAGAGAAAGTCATCGAACACGTTTCAATACGTTGTAGTAGCAGAAGCTCAGAAATCTGAGCGTTCCTGGGGCCAAACCAACTGCTTGCAAAATATTAAAATTATTTTTTGTGGTCCTTTGTTCCCTATAGGAATTATAAATTAAATATATATATATATATATATATATATATATATATATATATATATATATATATATATATATATATATATATATATATATAAATATCATGGATTTTAGGGAAACATAATCTTAAAGTACTTAGTTGGACTCCGTCGACTTTAGGTAGAGTGTTGTCTGCAGAATACGGCGGCTAGAATATAAACTCACATTTGGCCATTTCGATGTATAATTTGGCGGCCGAACATTGTCCTGGAGCAATGTCTCCATTGCCATATCACAACCGTTTTTCCTGTAATATTCGTTTCGATTCGATTCGCATCAGTTGAGTTCGGCACCGCTTTTCCGTAACCATTTCATTCGGTTTGAGCAGCTTATAGTAGATCACAACACACTGATTTCACCAAATACAGAGCATAAGCTTGGATCCATAGATATTTCGCTTCGCCGTTGATGTTGATCATTGACCGCACTTAACCCATGACTTTTTGACAATCCACTTAATTATCGACAGTCTTAAGTTTATGCAAGCATGCCCATCTTTTTCTGTCGTTCAAGCAGCTATTCACAGATGAAAAGACGACTTTTCACGTCTCTGGATTTCATTAATATGGAATTCGTATGGCATCCAATTAATTCGCTTTTGGTTTATTCGCATAATTTTAGGCGTTTGCTGACTGTTGGCAAGTCAACTTTGCAATGATTCAGTGCAATTCTTGAAACGTTTTATATGTGTTTTCAAAGTCTCCAATTTTGAATCTTCGCAGTTTTTCGGCTATCCAGTTCGTTCGTTGTCTTTTTTATAAACCGAACAAACCACTTTCGACACGTGGATCATGCGCCTCCATAAAATTCCATTACAAAATTCGATTGTCTTCGTCAGCAATTTTCTTCATGTTAAAGTAATGAAGTCGAATTTCACGCAAATACATTTTATCCGGCACAAAGCTAGATATATGTACATACATAGGTATGCATTGAAGTATAAACCAAAAATTTGCATACTTCAAAAACATCTACCTAACACTTCTTTGTTACATATAGATTCCTTAAACGATATACTACATATGTGACATAGTTTTCTGTGAGGGTTACAAACCTTTTACAAAATTAATATGCTATGCATGCAACGTGTGTAGAGTGTAAAAATACCAGTACCAGAAGCAAAGAAAAACCGAATAAAACTTTGACTGTGCCAAGTTCTTCAAACCGTTTATGAATGCTGCTTCTTGCTGTGAGGATATTCTTTTTCTTCTTCTTTCTCTTCTCATGAGTATGTCACAGTTTTTCATTATTTTTGCCAGCGCTCGGTCATCTCTTTCCAACTTCATCTCATGCCCAAAGTTTCGGAAGAAGTTTCGACAAACAAACTTTGACAGCTCCACAGAAAGAAGCTGTAGCAGAAATAAAAAAATAAAAAAAAATAAAAAGGAAAATAATTAGATATATTAAGTTCTGTTTAGGATTTTCAGCAGGATAACATAAGCACATGGTTGAGGGAAATATGCTTTGTCTTACTGATTGTCAACGTTTATGTAAATTATTACGAACAACAACGACGAAAATTAAAATAATAATTCGTTTAAATGTGCTTATATTGTATGAAAATTCCTTACAATAAATTTGAGTAGATTGTAGGCAATTTGTAGATTTGTATGAAATTTAGAATAGAACGTTAATACTCCTATACTGTAAGCGTATATACATATAGGCTCTTTGTTTGCATCCATACATTCTGTTCAAAAAGTAACAGGAAATTGTCAATTAAACGAAAATGTTTTAATTATTCTTTGATATTTGTTTGGCTCCTTCAAAATAATTGCCATTAGATTAGAAATACACATATTCCAACGCTTCTCCAAATCTTCGAAACCCTATTCATAGGCCGATTTTTTGGAAACAACTTTCAGACCACTCCAACGAAATTAGAGACTCTCTAATAAGGGCTTCTGATAATCTGTAATCTTACTGGCTTGTCAATTATCATTTTGATTAGTCGGAGTGGTCAACAGACGCCCAGAACGAGGCAAATCATCCACCACACTGCGGCCCGATTTTAATTCTTTGTACCACTCGTCTGGTTTTATGAGATCTGAAGTTCTCCCAGTGGTCGAAATTCGACCTTTTGTCTTGAGTAACCAACAATAAAAATATCCATAATACATGATTTTCACGAAAAATGCTTTCGCCTATAAATAAACGCTGTCCAGCCATAGGCCCATGTGTCGTACACCTTCATGTTTTTACACACATACGAACAAACGCATGCCGAAGTCGGCTATTTAATGCTAAAAAGAGAAACCAATATTGGTATTAGTTACTTTGGTGATGTATCTTAACACACTGTACTAATTATGATTGAGAAATGATTCGCAATGATTCTAAGGACCGCCCAGAAAGAGAGCGGCAATAAATGAACTATATATTTTCAATAATGAATGCGCAGCTATGCAATTAATTACTGCACTGTTATAAAAGAGTATTGGTTTCTTTCTCTATTACTATCAAAAACACACTCAACTGATGCTCGCCAACATGTTTGCAAGTGCGCTCTCAACAATTTCGAGCATAACGTCGAGCTACTCGATCGACATGCCCTACAATGTGAATCACCCGTCAGAGTACAACAGAGAAAGTATATATACCAAAGGCGCGCTATGGACTTCCCCAACTTACGAACATTGGAGCCCGTCAAGGCTGCCTCATGTCACCTCTACTCTTTCCACTCTATCTAGATGACAGTTCCATAGCAGATGGCCTGTTTGTATGTATGTTAACATAAAAGTGTTTGTCTATTGTACTTATTTGTCTTTTAGATATTGTGCAAATTCTTGCGATCTCCGATATGCCATGGAGTAAAAATTAAGTGCGTTCAAAATGAGCTGCCAGTTTTTAACTGTTTTCAAGTTTTTGCGCATTTCAGGTACAATATTATCCTCAATACGCAGACTTTTTAATTTGGCATGACGAAGCAGTAGCAACAAAGAAGTTTTCGGCAGTGGAAAATTATGTTACTTCTGACATGATTGGTGAAAGAGAATATAACGGTAATGAGTTCCTTCAAATTCATTGGCAACTGTGAAGTTTCATGAGCAAAGTAGCTGATAAAGACAAGAAATCATATGAACAGATCCAAACGGCACCAGTGGACATTCGACTTACCGCCAACAGTTCAGCGCACAGAGTACAATATATGAACATTTATATGCAGTATGCATAGTGCCATTACAAATAGTAACTGGTAGCACAATTCTTTGGCAAAACCACTTCTACTCGATTCTGCAGGCCAATCAGATTCAGCTTCCAAAAATTTGAAGCTAATGAATATGCAGCCAGCGATAGAAACCCTATACAAATATGGGCTTTCCACACTGACTCCATGCATCCGGTGCTTTGAATGCATTATCCATATTGGCTATCGACTTCCAATAAAAAAAGTGAAGCGTTCAAGGTTTTGATAAAGAAATTGTATCTGCTAGGAAGATCAAAATTAAAAATGGATTAAGAAGCCTGCAATTAGTGGATATTCCAATGGTTGGTTCAGTAAACACCAACAAGGGAAATAGTACAGCCTGATGTGTTTTTTAAAGACTCTTTTGTTGCTGCGCAGATAACTGGCGTAGAAGTTTACGTCATCTGCACATTTTTGTGGGAAATGGCAAGTGGATATGAACTCAGAAGTTTTGCGTGGTTTTGTAACCGTGGTTTTGTACGTCTCCATCTGATTTCTGATGGTGCTGGCATAATCGAAAATGTATCGCTTCCAAATGGGAATGGATTTTCGTTTGTAATTATGACGATCGATTGCCTCTGTTGCTGATGGTTTTGTATCAATGTGACATACATCTAATTAAAATAATTGAGATTAAATTATGTATTAAAAATAGATGCATTGTGGAAGGTAAATCCAATGGCTTCAAACCCTTGGACACACTCATTGATTTTTTTTTTTTCATTTATAAGGTAGTTGGGTGTATATATATGCTCCTCTCGGAACTATTTGGTGCAACGCCGAACAACCATACACTAATGTGTGCACTGATTTAAACTCACTACATCACATGGTGTTATAAGGAATTTAATGACCCTTATACCACTAAACTCCCTTTATACTGCTCTTGTTCGTCCGATTTTATGAGTTGTATACTGTCTTTGAAACCCATACTATGCTATTCACAAAGATCGTATTGAGTCTGTTCAAAAACAGTTTCTTTATTTTGCTTTTAGGAGTCTCAGTTGGCATCCCGAAATAAATCTTCCACACTATCATGTCAGGTTAAAATTAATGGATCTTGCTTTATCTTGGCGTTCTATGTTTTTTGTTGTTTAACTTCATAAAATTCTTATTGGTGAGATTGATTCTTCCTACATAATTCAGTCCATATTAACTCACTCCGTTTTCTTTGTTCTATCTACAATAACTTTTCACTTCATTTCTCTTTTAATTCTCTTTAAATTTCATTTAGCAACTTCTATTTTCTTTATTTTCGTAAATTGCGCCCGCTTGAACCACATACCAGGCTTTGAGTTAGGAGTGCACCAGACGGTCAACCTGACGGCTATAAATGATAGTCTCATCTAATGTGATTCAATCACGTCGATTGAAAATCACTGATATCAGTTGTCACTCGATATTATGTGAATTCACGGCGTATCAGTAATATATCATGCTAAGTTGATACAGTTTGTGCTGCTAACTCTACATGCATGATATATTATTCATACGCCGTGAATCACAGTGGCACTAATAAGAAACAAAAATAAAACACAATCAATTTACAATATGGAGTAGCAACTGATATCAGTGATTTTCAGTCGACGTGATTGAATCACATTAGATGAGACTATCACTCAACTGATATACATGTATGATACACGTAGTATTCACAGGCATGTACTTCATATTTAAATAAAGCTATTTAAGCACTTGTTTTGTATTCAATGCTTCGTTGGCTTTTATCTCTGGTTTCTTTCACTTTAGTCAGAAAATAAAATGTTTCTTTCTGATATTTTCTTGGGTTTTTATATACAATTCTCTCTAGAAAATGACTTAAAAGCACAACTCTTTCAGCATACCATTGCGGTTTGGACGTAGCATGTGCCTTAGTCCCTACAAGTTATGAGTGGAATTATGTGGCACTTGATCAATTTTGGAAAGAAAACTATGTGCAAAATAGTTGATCCAGTCAATGTTTGCAAACGGAAATGAAATCAGCCATAGTTGGCACTGAAATAAATCCAAAACAGATGACTTCCTGAAATACCATCTTCCCGCCTCAATTCCCAAGATTTTGTTAAGAAATACGTCTTATGTTACGGGAGCCCAATGCTTGAGACTATAACCAATCCGAATCATCTCCAGAAAATGGCACCAAAAAGAAGAAATTACAGAAACTGTTGGCGGTTTCCTGAAGTAAGGAATTAGTCTCAAAGAATTGTAACGAAGATGAAGTGGCTTGTACTTGGTCAATCCTGTCAAGGATTATGTGGGATATACATGTTCCAATGGGTTTTTGGAACGGGCGCTGCAATCGACAATAGTTAGCACTAGAATATATACAAATCAAGTGACTACCTAAAATACCCTGTTTATGCCTCAATTCCCAAGATTTTTGTAAGGCATCTATATCCCTGTTCCGGGAGCCCAATGATTCCGACTATCTGCCTAAACAATCTGTTAGACATAAAGTTATACCAAAGTTAAATTTGACGAGAGAAATTAGTTTCCTGTTAATATAATAAATAAATATATACATAGATTGAGTAGCAGTCCAAAATCACGGTGATTTGAAAGTAGCAGTCATGATAATCACTGCTACTCAAAAATCACTGACTAGCTCAGCTCTCTTGCCTTATGTTTTCTCCACTGGTATGACGTTTCGGATATTGATGTCCTTCTTTTTTTCGACACTTCTAGTCATGACCTACAAGCATTTGAATATGCAGACCTTCTCCATTCGAAAACTGTCTTGAAAAAACTGCTCGTTATTGGCGGTCACGTATTTTTTCCAAAAAGTGGCAAACCGCTTACTTGTTTTGACTGCAACTAATTGAAATTTTCAGTATTTTTCATAAGTCTTGTTCAACATTTTTAATTTAAATATCAAAAGATTGGTACTAATTAAAATAATTGACACTGTCGATAGATACATAGTATCGTATATGATAATTTAGCGACAAGACAGCACGCTGCTTATTCGTATGCACATCCGTATCCGGCTTTTTAATCGACACTAATGAAATTAATTTCCCTAATCGAATTTGCCTTTGCATAAATTAAATATTGCTGGAGTCGCTTTGTTTCCGGAAGTTTTGCACAGCAGTTTCAAAACGAAGTCATGTGGCATAAGTTGTTACTGCTGCTACTGCTGGTGTTGCATGCCACCATTACTGCCGGCAACAATACAAATGAGCAGCAACTGCTGGCCACGTTGCATGAGCCGGAATTACCGCTGGCCACAGCAGCGGCTTATGTCATCGAACGCTACATAAGTCCACGTCTGAATACGCTGCTGGTGATGGAACATTGCGCCGAGGCATGCAACATGTGGCAGCGTTACTATCATGCTGCGCTGCTGCAACAACTGCTACGCCGCTTCAACAGCACAATGGCGCTACGTTTATATCTGGGCGCACCCAGCGAGGAACCATGGGATTATAATGTCTTCATTGTTAATTCATTGCAGGCTTTTAAGTATGGCAAAACTTTAGCGAAAAATGCCGGACTCAATTGAAATTTCAAAATTGTTTTTTTACTACAGCACACTGCGCTTTTATTTTCCTGAGTCGCTCCACGATCGTGAATTCTACTTTCTCATCATACTCACGGCTCACGCCGATTACCATAGACGCCACATCGTCAAACAGATCTTTCTCAGTTGCCTGCACTTCAATGTACTCAATGCGGTTTTGATGCTGCAGCGAAATAATGGCGAAGTGATGTTCTATAGCTATAAACTCTTTGGACCACATTGTGATAAAGAGATTACAGTGCAGCGTACGAATCGCTGGAGACAAACATCGACCGAACAACAACTACAGCACAATGAACTCTTTCCGCCGCGTTTCTCCAGCCTGTACAACTGTTTGCCGCTTAATTAGCTGGCTTATCTGTTGCCGCCGTTTATACATGTTTGACGGATGATAATGCCGCACAATCGTAGCCAGTGACTGACGGAATATGCGGCACGCCTCACCGCGAATCGATGGTGAATTGCTCAAGATTTTAGCCAGTGCGTTGAAATTTCGCATTAATTTATTGCAGCCGTGTGAGAAGAGCTTCATTAATGTGGCTGGCAATATGACAGGATGTTATTTTGAGGTGAGTCTACCTATAGCCGGATTTAGACTATTGACAAAACGGTAAATAGTCTGGTAATAATTCGAAATACATAGTGTAAACGTGGGAAAATACGTGTGACAATGACTATTGACAATTTCATTGTTGTATTGTCAATGAGAAAAAACTAACGAATAAAACGGTTATTATTGACGGCATTGTCAAGACGTTCGCTGTGTTCGCAGCCACACACGGCGCTATTGTTTTTTGCTCTATTTTCGCATCCATATCCATCAACATTAATTCAACAGAACATAAAACAACCAAGCCAAAATCATATCATCATATAAATACATTTCGGACAGACACAGAAACTAACTGACTGAACAACGAACGCGTCAAATAAAATCAAACCATTTGATTTCAAGGCAGCGACAATAAAAACAGCACTTTGGCAATAAACTTTTCGTCAAATATGTCTGCAATATTGTAAACAGCAAAAATCTCAACAAAAATCTCATTGACAAAAATTGTGTCAATGAGAGATGTTAATTCATTGACAGCAAGTTTTTGTCAATGTTATTGAACGAAAATGAATGTAGTGTGAACAGTTGCCAATATTATTGTTCATTGACGGCATTGTTCATTGCCCTTTTTGTCAATAGTCTAAATGCGGCTTATGAGTCAACTAACTTAAATTTACATCTATATTTATATACGAGACATGTGATATCTATAATAACTTTATGCAAGTAGCTGAAAGCGTGGTAGACCGCATTTAGCATATATATATATATATATATATATATATATATATATATATATACCATAAGGTATTCTTGATCAGCAACGGAAACTGAGCCGATTTAGCCACGTCCGTCTGTCCGTCTGTCCGTCCAGTTGTATGCATAACATTGCAATCACTTAGATAACCACTCCTATTTGGAAACAGTGTTCGCATATCAACATGAAATACTAAAAATCAGATATTTTTTTAAGGTGAAAAGTGCACACATAATGATTCTTCTTTGGTCTTTTCTGACCGAAATGAACAAAGAAATGGTCTCACTCTTTGCCAACTGTTTTTATGAGCATAAAAAGTATTTTCGGTAGCAAACATTATTGTTATCTGAGTACTCGATGAAAAACCGTTCGTACTGAACATTTTTGATTGTTGTTAGACAGCGTTTTTGTTTTTTTTTTTTTTCTTTTTTTGATATGAAGTTTTTTCGGTATCAAAATTCT
>JAWNNQ010000449.1:0-71695 GCA_035044765.1 Leucophenga montana
CACAAACACGGAGCAGGCCGTGGCGAACTCCTAGCTGCTAGCAACAGCACAGGCAAGTCAATCTAATACATTGCCACTGCCACCATACCAACCAGCATTGCGCTGGGTGACATGCGAACTCGACCTTTCAAAAGGCGTACTCTGGGCGGAAGTCCTGAACAAGTTAAGCTGGTGGAAAAAAGGGCATTGCCTCTCCAGCATATGAGGTCAGCCGCGCTACCAACTTCGCGTGCGTGCCAATGGACGAATCACACATAAACGGTGATATCCAAAGGAGGGGGGAAGTGTGACGAAGCTAACCGCTCCACCCAAAACAAAAATATAAAATATAAGTCTTGTAACATTTTGAAAATTAAATAAAATTTAACATTTATCTAGCTTCCTTAAATTTAGTTAGCAAGTAATGCATAAACAAAGGAAATTAAAAAGTAATATTACAATGAATTAGATTAATAAGATTAACGGAAAATTTGAATTTAAACAGCGCAGGCAAGGTAAGGCAATAAAATACCACAATCCACAAATGGTCGATTTAATCCCAGACATTGCTAAAGTGGGATTCACTGGCAAAAGCAGCGACTGGGCAGCAACAGGTTGTTAGAAAATAAAATAAAATTCAGAAGTCAGTTCTGCTTTGGCATTGGTACAAGCAGGTCGTGCGCGTATAAACGCGAGTGTTGGGTAAGTGATCTGGTTAGGATTGGCATCTGTTGCCAATAGTGAGTACTGGTCAGGATTGGCATCTGTTGCTAATAGTGAGTGCTGGTTAGGATTGGCATCTGTTGCCAGTAGTGAGTGATCTGGATTCGCGCCGGTTGATACCGGGAGTGCCGCTGGTTAGGATTGGAATCTGTTGCCGATAGAGATTTGCGCCAGAAGTGTCGTGGCTAGGCTTGGCATCTGTTGCCAATAGAGATTCGCGCCGGTTGATACCGGGAGTGCCTCTGGTTAGGATTGGCATCTGTTGCCGATAGAGATTCGCGCCGGTTGATACCGGGAGTGCCGCTGTTTAGGATTGGAATCTGTTGTCGATAGAGATTCGCGCCAGAAGTGTCGTGGCTAGGCTTGGCATCTGTTGCCAATAGAGATTCGCGCCGGTTGATACCGGGAGTGCCTCTGGTTAGGATTGGCATCTGTTGCCGATAGAGATTCGCGCTGGAAGTGTCGTGTCTAGGCTTGGCATCTGTTGCCAATAGAGATTCGCGCCGGTTGATACCGGGAGTGCCGCTGGTTAGGATTGGTATCTGTTGCCAATAGAGATTCGCGCCTATTGTTACCGGGTGTACCGTTTGTCAGGATTGGCATCTAATGCCAATAGAGTTTACGCGCCGTTGTGAATTATCGGGAGTCTTCCAGTCCGAAGTTTAGGGTGTTGAAAAATACCCACCCTTAGTGGTATTGAGGCACGTGGGGGGCAATCACCCCAAAACCGTCGTTTTCGTCGTCTGTTTCGTCATCATCTTCGTCGTCGTTTGCTGATCCACTCAGAAAATTATCTTGGCACAAATTACGAAAAATGTGTAACTGCATATCCTAAACATTATAAGTCAGCTCAAATAAGTTGCAAACTGTCGTCAAATGAGACTTTGAAAGATTTTGTTCAGTGTACTTGCATTTCTTTATGTATTGATCGTCGTCTTGCGAATAAGAAAAACCGGCGAATTCCCTTAAACGTTTTCGATTGTTTCTATCTCCTTCCGACTCATACACATACTTATGCAATGCGCGAAAAGCGTCTTTTTTTGCGCGTCGTATATTTTCACAAATTTTTTTAAATTCTTTAAACATGGCATTGTTTAATTTATTTGCAATAAATACTGCTTTAGTTTACTTGATTTTTCACGTCTTATATTCACTTTTGATTTGGGCGTCTTTTCACACACGCACACACAAATATTACAGCTCGAAAAAAAAATTATCTCGCGTTGAGCCCCCAAAATATGTGGAATTTAATAAAGAATCACATTGTTTTTAATGTTCGTTTTTAAAAATTATTTTAAAGCTGATATGTGTGACATTGAGCATTAGAAAAATTATAAATGTAAGTAAATTGAATTAAATCGCGTCTTTTCGTCCTCGCGTCGTCACGTCTTTTCACTTCGAGTGCTCTCTACTGCCTCTTTGTGGCTTCGTTGCTCCTTCCGCATCCATATATATATATATATAGAGAGAGAGAGAGAGAGAGAGAGAGAGAGAGAGAGAGAGAGAGAGAGAGAGAGAGAGAGAGAGAGAGAGAGAGAGAGAGAGAGAGAGAGAGAGAGAGAGAGAGAGAGAGAGAGAGAGAGAGAGAGAGAGAGAGAGAGAGAGAGAGAGAGAGAGAGAGAGAGAGAGAGAGAGAGAGAGAGAGAGAGAGAGAGAGAGAGAATATATATATATATATATATATATATATATATATAGAGAGAGAGAGAGAGAGAGAGAGAGAGAGAGAGAGAGAGAGAGAGAGAGAGAGAGAGAGAGAGAGAGAGAGAGAGAGAGAGAGAGAGAGAGAGAGAGAGAGAGAGAGAGAGAGAGAGAGAGAGAGAGAGAGAGAGAGAGAGAGAATATATATATATATATATATATATATATATATATATATATATATATATATATATATATATATATATATATATATATATATATATATATATATATATATATATATATATATATATATATATATATATACTCTCTCTTCTCTCTCTCTCTCTCTCTCTCTCTCTCTCTCTCTCTCTCTCTCTCTCTCTCTCTCTCTCTCTCTCTCTCTCTCTCTCTCTCTCTCTCTCTCTCTCTCTCTCTCTCTCTCTCTCTCTCTCTCTCTCTCTCTCTCTCTCTCTCTCTCTCTCTCTCTCTCTCTCTCTCTCTCTCTCTCTCTCTCTCTCTCTCTCTCTCTCTCTCTCTCTCTCTCTCTCTCTCTCTCTATATATATATATATATATATATATATATATATATATATATATATATATATATATATATATATATCGATCGATCGATCGATCGATCGATCGATCGATCGATCGATCGATCGATCGATATAGAGAGAGAGAGAGAGAGAGAGAGAGAGAGAGAGAGAGAGAGAGAGAGAGAGAGAGAGAGATATATATATATATATATATATATATATATATATATATATATATATATATATATATATATATATATATATATATATATATATATATATATATATATATATATATATATATATATATATATATATATATATATATATATATATATATATATATATATATATTGTGACGAAGCAAACTGCACCGTTGGTTCTTGACAAAATTATATGTTGTTTAAATAATAAAAATTTATAAAAATAAAAGTGAGTTGGCTATTTATAAACGGGTTAAAACCGTAAATGGCTACACTATAATTAAATATTACCATATAATAACTATACTAGGTACAACAGAAAGATTCTATGAAATAGATAACTTAGAATCGGACTTTTTGATAGGTTACAATATGCTAAAATTGATTTAAAGAACGCAGAGCTTATCTACGGTGATCATATCGTTGAAAAAATAAGCGATATAATAATAAAAGGACATCAAACAATTTAATAAAAGGACATCAAACAACAAAGGACATCAAACAATTTAAAGCTTAGAAAACAGTCTCATGGAGGACGACGACGATAGCATATTCTTGGAGAAAAGAAGAGAAGACTAAAAGTTCCTAAGAGAAAATTAAAAATAATAAAAAAAGGTTCGGAACAAAAAGGTTCCGAACACGCCGTCGATGTAAATATCGACAAAAATAAAAAATTAGTGAAAAGTAGTGGTTTGGAACAAAAAGGTTATGAGCACGCTGTCGTAGAAAAATCCGACATTATTAATACTTCTAACAAATGTTCGGGATGTTTAAACTTGAACACGCCGCCGAAGAATTTACCGGCAATCAAAATAAAGTAAATTGTTTTTTGAAATCAAATGATTTTGAGAGCGCTGTCGAAGTTAATTCCGACACCTCTTCAATGCTTTATTTACCCTTAGGATTTTTATATGCTGGGGAAGTTGCCAATTTACATTTGAGCAGTAATTATAAAGCAAATGAAACAATAAGGCTACGACAAGCCATTGTTCAAAATATTAAACAATTACATTCAAAAATTGATATGAATGTTTAATTTAGGACAGATATCAATGCTGATATACGCACAGATATGGATACACCAATATGGGGTAAGCAATACCCATATCCGTATTCATGTAACGACTTCATCAATAATGAGATTGAACGAATGTTACAGGATAATATTACCATAAAAAAGTAAAAGTCCTTATAACTCGCCTAAAAAAGGAATAAATGAGGATAGATCAAAGAAGCATAGTTTGGTCATAGACTACAAAAAACTTAATGAATATGCAATACCAAGCATAATTTAAAGCAATTTGGGTAAATTGCGCGTATTTTCCAAACAGCTATGGATGATATCCTTCGGCCTTTTATTGGAAATATATGTCATGTCTACATGGACGACATAATTGTGTTCTGGGGAAATTTGTACCAACATTTAATTGATATAGATAATATAATAAATGTCTTGCGAAACGCAAACATGAATATTTCTGACTGAAAAATCAAAATTCCTAGAAACAGAAATTGAATTTTTGGGATATACGGTTGCCCATAGGGTTATAAAAACCGATCCTAAAAAAATTGAGGCCATTGTAAACTATCCAATCCCTAAGAACTTGAGGGAACTAAGAAGTTTTTTAGGTCTAACTGGCTATTATAGAAAATTCGTTGAGGGCTATGCTGATATAGCAAAACCTATGACAAGATTTCTTTCCGGATAAAACGGAAGAATATCAAAAAATGTGTAAAATGCGTTCGAAAAATTTAAAGGACATCTTACAGCTCAAATAGAATTGTCTCAGCCAGATTATAATAAAAAATTTGTATTACATACTGATGCATCAAACGTTGCATTAGGCGCTGTTTTATCACAGGATTCAAGACCCATTACATTCATTTCAAAAACTTTAAACAAAACAGAGCGTAATTACGCTACGAATGAAAAGGAATTATATGCTATTGTATGGGCACTGAAAAACTTGAGAAACTATTTGTATGGGGTCACCAATATGGAAATCCATACTGACCACCAGCCATTATCATTTGCCATTTCGAATCGAAATCCGAATTCAAAAATGAAAAGGTGGCATGCTTTCATAGAGGAGTTTTCTCCAAAAATAGTTTATAAACCTGGTTCAACAAACGTCGTCGCAGACGCATTGTCCAGGATGGAACTTAATAATTTAACTGACGAATCATTAAGCGACGATGAGGATGATTTTGATGAATATACTCAGCATTCCGCAGAAAGTAGCGAGAATCTTTTTGTGGAAGAAACCAAAAAACTTTGAACTTGATATTTAAACAACAGATACTTTTGTCAAGGACCACACGGTCCAACCACAATACATGAAATGCTGAACATTTTTGGCAATACTCGTCATTTAATAGAATATGACTCTGTTGAAAATTTGTTGACGATTTTAAAAGAATATCTTCAGCCTAACTTAGTTACGGCAAGTACATTGTACTCTTGAAGATTTGTATGAAATAAAAAAGAGTTTGAAGGAAACATTTAAAAATAAATTTGTATACACGAAAAGTTTTCCAATCGATGTAACAAATAGAGATGGTCAATTAAATAAATGGTCATTAAAGACACAAATCGGCAGATCGGCAGATCAAACTGATGGGTGTACAGGAAGAGAGACTGCCGCGTAGGCATGGCGAAGATTGTGTTTCTTTTCTATATATTTTGAGCGTATGATGCTGTTGTTGGTGTGGTCCAGATGTTTTTTTTTTGTATTATGTTGAATGATGGCTAGGGGTGGGATTTGTTTCACTGAATGAGTAGTATATGCTTAATGGTATTGATTGTTCATAGAAAAATATATAATACTCGTATATTTTTTTTTTTTTTATTATTAATTTACAATCTATCAATAAGACAATAAGTAAGTTAGTTGAAAGTTCATAATATAACAGAAATAGCTGTACTCCAGTGAGAACAGCTATTATATTCAAAATTCTATAATTAAGAGTTTATTTACAATATATACAAAATTTAATCTCTAAAAGGTAAATCTAACACATGATTTCTTTTAAGTCTTCGAGTTGTATCGCTATTATCTAGTAGGCCTATTGTCAAACCATTTAAATGATCATGTAGTCTCTCAACATACCTTGTGCTTATTCTACGTATTTCATCTTTAATGTATGGAATATTTAAATCTTTGTGAATTTGGTCATTAGCCACAAACCAGGGGGCGTCAACAATAAGTCTAAGCGTTTTGAACTGATATCGTTGAAGAATTTCAATATTTGATTGGCTTGCAGTTCCCCATAATTGGATAGCATATGTCCACACAGGCTTTAAAATAGCCTTGTAAAGCCGAACTTTGTTCTCCAAACTAAGCTGCGATTTTCTCCCAAGCAGCCAATACATTTTTTTTGTTTTTATGTTGAGTTTCTTTGTCTTGCCTTTAATATGACTTTTCCAAGTTACTCTCCGATTTATATCGAGTCCAAGATAATTTGCGGAGTCACTATGAGCAAATGTGACATGTTTCGGCTTAAGCCATCGCTCTATTTCAACTATTTCTGAATATCTTGAGATACTTCTGCCGCAGTGTCTTTAGATGCAATTATAGCTGTATCATCAGCATAAGTGGCTACTTGAACATCACTGACAACAGGAAGATCGGCAGTGAATATTGTGTAAAGGACAGGTCCAAGAACACTGCCCTGTGGAACACCAGCATGGATACTATATAGTTTCGATGTTTTTCCTTCCATTTGAACATAAAAGTGTCGATTGCTTAGATACGATTTCAATAAGAGGAAAAATGGAGCAGGAAGCATTTTTTTTCATTTTATATAACATGCCTGGATGCCACACTCGGTCAAATGCTTGTTGTATATCAAGAAATACTGTCGCAGAATACAGTTTCTTCTCGAATCCACTTGTAATTATGTCCACTGTACGATGCCATTTATCTGGAGTCCCATGACCTCTCCTAAACCCAAACTGATGTTCCGGTATTATATTGTATTCATCCAAAATTGGTAGCAATCTACTCATAAGTATTCTTTCGAATACTTTGGAGAATGTCACCAGCAAGCTAATAGGACGGTAGGACGAGAGAATATTTTCAGGCTTGTTTGGTGACCTTTTTCGATTCAGTTTTGCAAATTCTTCTTTGATTTCAGAAACTCTATTATTTCAGTATCTTCAGGCGCAAGATTTGAATTTGGTTGAAATGTTGAGTATAAATGTTGTGCAAATGCATCATACCATTTATGTCATTAACATTAGCCAGTATTATTGGCGGAGGCTTCGGATTAGTATTTCGCTCAGTTGATTCCTCTTTGTTTTTTTCCTATTTTCGCTTCAGCATTTCCAGTTTCCTCTTTATCCTCCTCCGTCTCCTCACTGCTATCAAGAATCTCGAGTTCATCAAAACGGTTTGTGCTTTTAGATGTACTATGTGTTGGGTCTAACAGCAGTTTTTTCTTCGAAACGTTTGGCGAGCTGCAGATTGACCGTTTGTTTGATTTTGTTGTCTCAATTCTTTGCCAATCCATAGCTGCTTCAATCCCGCCGCCGCTACTCATGATGCTATTTTTAGCACAGATGCAGCAGGTGCAGGCGAACTGATAACGGAATTTTTTTTTATTTATGTTGTTGTTTTATTTATTTTTTTTTTTTTTTGCAAAAGAAATAATAATGTGTCGTTTGATCGCAATGCAATACGACTTTGCACTTTGACAGTTCGATTGTAACTTTTAGGTAAACTTGACAGCAAAATTATTACCACAATTTCATCGCTCAATGTCATGCCCGCTTCAGCTAATTTTTCTTTAATATTAGTGAAGTCATTTATATGCTGCATTTCATTGCCATTTTCCGGCAAACGGAGACTTAGTAGACTTTTATACAATGTCATCAGAACTTTTGCACCCTTTGATATAATTTGAGACTGTTTAACGCACAAAATAATTGAAGCGAGGGCCTTTTCGTCTAATCTTTCCTATTCGGCACTGTCCTTTTCAGATTTCTTTAATTCACCGCTTGTTATACGCCACGAATCTGCATGTGTTAATATGCCTTTCATCTGGACACACCAAGTATCATAATTATGTTCATCGGGTTTCTCGATCGCGTATAAGCTACTACTACCGGCCATTGTGATGTGGTATCACTGTATACTGAGACACACTCTGTATCACTTATTACCGAATTGAATTACGACACACGCACTTTCAATTTGCATTTATTTATACCTCAGATTCTTCGATTGTAATCTGGGCCCATAACCATTGTTAGATAATTGATGCGATTGTCGCGCAATGTTAGAGGATTAAATAAAATGCAGTCGATTTTATTTATGCTGCTTATATTATACGAGCTGCGGCGGTTGTTTATTCAACGATATTGAAAGAGATACTAACTCTAGTTTTTATATTCTAATGCGCATTTAAGACAAACTATAACGGTGTGCGTGTACTTATGAAACCCTACTTCAGTTCATGTGTCTACTCAAGAACCCCTTTAGTGTTGCCAGATTATATAAGCTAGTTTGGATTGCCAGACAAAGTTAATATTTTTAACATTAGAAACTACCATACCAATTATTAAGTTGATATTAACTTGAATAAAAAAGTTTTCATACAAAAAGTCAAAATTGCGTGTTGGGTTTGTATGAAGTGTATAAAGTGGGCATGGTGGGTAAATCTTGATACTCTATTAAACTGCAATAAAAAGAAGTGTATGTGGCAATTTTCAACTGGATACCATAAAAATTGGACTCCAAAAAATAAGCAACAGCATCCAGACGGACAGAAGGACATAGATAGAGCTGATCAAGAATATATATGCTTTGTGGGGTCTACGATGCCTCCTTTAATAGGTGACAAACTTTCTGACAAACTGATAATACCATTTTACGCTACGTGTGAATGGTATAAAAACGACAACTTCAGTTGAACCGAAGCTCTAATACCATTTATATGAAATTATGTTGTACATTGAATTGTAAAATATAAACGTGGTGAGTGTTTTTGCATAGAGGCTACCCCAAAATGCGGGCTGCACACACCTATCCATAAGAAGTCACCATATCGAATTTGGCGATGGGTTTTTAAGGGGACTACCCGAAAAAGTTGGGGTCACACCCATTGATGTATATGTAAACCGTCCGTCTGCTAGAAACTACCATATCAATTATTAAGTCGATGTTGACTACAAAAAAACACTTTTTAGTATAAAAATCAAAAGTGGGCAGAAGGGGGTTTGAATGGGGGCTACCTCATTGTTTGATTTTGTTGAAAGTATGCTAGATGTGAAGTTAAATTTTTTTCTTGTTGTGTTCTATCATTGCGAAAGTAACATTTTCAAATCGCTTTTAACACGATGTCGGTAACAGATTCCAAATTTCATTGTTTTTCGCACAGTCAGGAACAAAATACCTTTCGATTGAACAAAAAAAAAAAAAAATGTTTGCATATTAATAGGTTTTGAATCCCATGTTCCTTATTGGAATTTTAAAGGAAAATATATTGTGTGTATACTCGTATAATATGTATTTGCACTTTATGTGAAGAATACAAAAATCGCCACATATTTATCGCATATTCTGTTTAACAGTTTTTTTGGAACCAAATATTATTGCTTTAAGTTTTGCCCTGTGTTCAGTGCAGCGTAATTGGTACGTAATAAATAATTGTGAAATCGTAGAAATTGTTTCTTTCTAAGTGAGTACTCTGCCTAAAAGATAAAATTATATAGAGAAGAGAATTAAAATATATTAATAGTTTTTGAACGTTCACGAATTTTTGCACCGTGAATACCGGCTATTAAAATAAAAATGTAAAAAGATTTAAAGCAAGAAGCTATCAGTGTCGGTGTCTAACACTTAAATGTGCAATCATTAAATGCAGTTTAATGTTGTGGAATTACTGAAATGCGATCTCGCTACGCCTTAAGCTATCAGCTATCCCTCAGATTATATACCAATGTATGTGTGGGTTTCCGCGTAAAGCTTTTAGCTACATTTCGCAATAATTCCCGCATTTATTTACTTAGCTATTGTTTTCGTTTCATTAAGAATTTTTATTTTGTAACATGAAACAAATTCTTCCGTTTGGCTTCCAATTGCATCTGACAGTGTGATTGTGCGGTGGTAGCCCTCGGTGCACGCTACTCAAATTTTGCCTTCTCTCTCTTTTTCTGGTCGCGCTCTAATACAAAATATTAGCAGTGCTCAACGAACTAACGCTGCTTCCATCCAGCTAGTCAGCAGGATTCGAGTTTGCCAAAAGGGAAGACGTGTAGAGCAGTGCAGACTGGCAGTTCTTTACATTAGCGCGGCAGAGCGAAACGTAATGTTGTTGTCAGTTCACTCTTCACTACCGTACCAGTTTCTATATCGTCCCTCTAAATGCCGTGACGGCTGTCGCTATATTGTGCCGGAGCCGTACGCATGGTATTACGTTGGGATTCACCCTACTCCTCGCGCTTACCCAAATCCTAGCTGGTAGTGATTGTGCTGCTGATGCCATAATTACGCGTTGAGTACGATTATTATGATTGTTTCTTAATTTAAGGATTTACATTGCGCGCGGATGTTCATATGGCCGTCTATGCGAGTGAGTGAGTGAATCGATGTGTAGATGCATCGTTGTTAGTGGGAAGTTAGGCGTGTGTGTATCCGCTTTATACATATTTAATGTATTTCTCTTATTGTGTGTATGTGTGTGTGTCTACAACCTTTTAAAAACCACAAAACTGTAAGTGTCGTATATCCCAGTGATATGTGCATTTACGGACACATGTGTGTATGTATGTACATATATAAAAATGCACATATGAATGTCTACCGACGCACAGTGGGATAGACTCCGAATCTAGGTAGATAAAATTAAAAGTTACAAAATATACTCTCTTTAAATTTTATGCATTTTTAGAACCCTGTTGAACGATTTTAGGCCCTTCACAACTTTACAGCTCGTTGACGCGTTGTCGCTGCTCGAAAGTTACAAGTCGACTATAATCAAATAAAAAAATATCATAACAAGGTAGAAACCAAGTGACGAAATTCTACTTACAACTCACAAAACTTCTGATATCAACTTTGTGACACAAGATTTTTGTTTTTCATTTGTCATGAATTCACGATATCGAAATAAGCTGCCGCATTTCGTACTCTAATAAAAAATTTTAATATATAAATAAAAAAAAAAAATCTAAAAACAAAAAATGGAAAAAAAGATATGAAACAAAAAACATGTTTTCTCGGCTGGTCACATTGGATGTAGGATGTAGCCGAACTGTGAGCGTGTCTTCAAAAATTTGTTTGAAACTTGATCTGCATAAATATTTGCTCCGAAATGTTGCATTCTACCAGGGTAGCTGTATTTCGGTTTTGGTTTCAATTTTGGTTCCAGTTTTGGTATGTATTGAAACGTGTGTTTCGGTATTATTACGGTATTCGGTTTCGGTCGGGTTCTTGTCAATATTCAAAATCTTGAAAAAAATTACCATTGCCAACATTCCATCTATATATCAAATTACTAACATATTATTTAAATTTTTTAAATAAACTATTCTCTAATTAAGAGTAAATAACTACAAACATACTTAAACATAGTGTGAATGGTATTATAATTTTGCCACGCAGTTTATAACGCATTAAACGAAGTATCGGCGATTCCACAATGAATATATATTCTTGATCAGCTCGACGAGACGAATCAAAATAGCAATGTCCGTATTTCTGTTTGTCTGCCCCAAGTCTATATGAATAAAAATTAGTCCCATAATTTTTAAGATATCGATCTGAAATCGTGTATGGATACTATGTTCCTAGGCTGAACATGCAACCAGCATGCCTCGCTTACTTTTAGGGGTATCCATTAACAAACCAACCGCCCACTTTTCGAAATTTGTATTGTTTTTGGATCCAGCCGGTTCCTAAGCGGATACTTACATTGCAAAAACTGCGAGAGTAACTTTTGGCAATTCGAATAAATCCGGCAAATTTGTGTAATTTTCGAACAATATATGTATGGTATAAACTGTTTTTTAATTCCTTTGAACACTATGATTAAGTACACTATGCATAAGTAAATATTTTAGTTAGAAAAAGTGAGATCCGAAACTATACCGGTAGAAATATTTTGGTTTCGGTACAGTTTTTTCATTTTATTTTATTTCGGTAAAAGACTTCGGTTTTAAAGAAAACATTATCGGTTCTGGTTCTGGTTCCGGTTTCGGTTCTCAATTACCGGTAATCGGTTACTTACTGTTGACTTTTTCGGTTTTATATCCTGACAAAATTTAGTGTCCACAGTATTTACGTGTGTGTTTTTCTTCACATGCACACAAGCATGTTAAGTCACCTCTCCTGGAGATCAATTTCATGAACGCGTGGTAGAGACCTGTTGGACGTGTGTGAAGTTGCTCCGTCCTGTTGGAACCATGTTCTTTGGTTATAACCAGGAAAGTTTTGCAGTTCAGGTACGAAGAAGTCGTCTAACATCTCCACATAACGCTCAGAATTCACTGTAATTGTTTCCTCCGTCAAAAAAGTAAGGGCGATAATTCTTCGCGCTGACATCGCAGCCCATATGGTCACTTTAGGCGAATGTAGGGGTTTCTGATGTTTGCGTTTTTGGATTGGTTGCACTCCAGTAGCGGCAATTTTGCTTGTCCATTAATATGGAATTGAGCTTCATCCGAAAACAAGTAAACGTTGGAAAGCGCTCAATCATCTGGTTTATGAATTCAAGCCTCTGCCCAGCATCCTGAGGCTTTAATTCTTGCACCAACTGTATTTTGCATGGGTGCAGCTTTAAATATTTGTGTAAAATGCGGAGCAATGATGATCTATGCACGTTTAAAGCAATAACACGCTTCCGAATCGAATTGTTCGGGTTGTCACGAACAGACTGAGTAATACTGTCTACGTTTTCTAACGTTCTCGAAGACCTTGGACGCCCGGATTTTGATTTTTGCAGCGTTGAACCGGTCTCTTCAAACTTCTCGACCCATTTTCCAATGAGTCGAGGGCTTGGCGCATCATTTAAATGACGAACATGTCGAATACTGCAGAATTTTCTACGCGCTACAGTCGCTGAATTACCGTTTTTGTAAAACTCCTTATATGACGAAGTTACCCCTAGATCAGGGATCACAGAGGAAGATCCAGAAGAGAAAAAAATGAGATTACAAGAAACATTTGAGTTTGTGCGAGGGAACATGGCAAAGGCGGCCCAGACACAAGCGCGCTGGTATGATTTACGCAAACGGGACTGGAGACCACATGTTGGCGATTTAGTGATGGTGAAAAAACATCACTTATCGAAGGTCGTGGACAATTTTGCTGCAAAATTGGCTCCGAAACACGATCGGCCATTCCGAGTTATGTCATTCATCTCCCCCGTTATTTTGAAGGTCAAACGCGATAACGAGGCGGCCAAATAATTCATCGTTCATTTTTGGAAAAGTCAGGAGGGAGTGTGACGTCGCTAACTAACGACGCACAAAATATAGCTTAAGCTATGTTTAAGTACTATCGTCTAACAATAATAACAATAAGTAATATATAATATATAATTTAAGTATAACGCCTGCCGCATTTTAAACTTCAACGGCCGCATCAACCGCAGTAGTTTAATCGGCTGCTACAATCGATTATCGAACCGCATCAGCTACAATTCTTATTAGCTTCGACAATAGACCAATGGTTGGTTATCGAACGTCGCGGCAGCGCAGTAGAGCGGCAGAGCTGGAAAACAGCATAAATACACCAGTGCTCGCAGTAATTAGTCAGCCTTCGACCATCGGTTTGGACGGTCACACTCAGCAGTGGATTCAATATAAATTTCTGACGCTACGAATTTTGGACACCCGCTGATCTAACCCCAGCCTATGGCGTTACAACCCACACACACAAGAATATACATATATTCCTTTATTTAACTCACACACACACACATACATACATAGTTGGGGGTAGTTTCACAGTAATCACTAATTTCAACGAAAATAAATCGAAGCAAAAATATAAACTAATTTCGCATAAAGTAGTATAGAACTCTTAATCACAAAATGAAAATATATCAAATATTAGCCCTCAAACACTTTGAAAATAGACGAAATTCATGATGCATGTATAATTTGTAACTTTTCGGTCAACACCAAAGAAATGAACGAGACAATGTTGGATTTGTTTAAATGTATTAAATATGAAGAGCTCGATTGGGAAGTTTGTTCCTATTTTCAAAGTGGATTCACGAATTATTGCTATGAAAGATAAGTAAAGCAAACCCTAAATATATATATTATTACTTAATTACATACATAGCCCTAAAACCGTATATCGGTCATGGCCGCACGTAGGAAGGCGCACCAGCCGCTATAGTCTTCTGCGTGGCGAATCCTGACATTGGAAATACCAACCTTGGTGAGGTCCTCTCAGGACTCAGGAGTCCACCAATTGATCGTCTGCGACATCCGTCGAGGCGTGTTCACAAACTTCCCGTGGCCAGGATATACGTGTCCTAGCGGACGTTTGTTAGCTGATTAGGCCATTTTTGGTCATTCCCAAGGAAATGAAATGACTAGAAAATTTAAAGTTTTAATTTAAAAAAATTCTGGTTCAAGCAGGGAAGCCAGGTCGTCTGAAATTTTAGGCAGTACTCTGGACAGTTTATCGACTCCCCCCAATTTTTACTGATACAAGTGTACAATTTATACAATATCAGTTATTATTAAGTCGATTCAACATTTGTATGTAGCTGTAGACCAATTTCAAAATAATAAATATTTTAAAAAATAATTGCTTTAAATCAAACATTGTACCGAACATGTACCAAAGCAACATGAATACAAAGTCTTTTTGATTGGAAGTTATACCTCGGACATTTTGAAACTTGTGTTGCTTATGGTAAGAAAACGATTCTGTACCAACTTTCAATTTAATATTTGATAAATTGAAGGAATAATGCGCCGACAAACTCGGAGACAGACGTAATTGACTAGATCGACTGTGCTGGTGATCACGAACATATATTATTTATGGGGTCTCTGGTACTTCCTTCTAGATATTGCAAATATTGCGACCAAGTTAACCACTTTGTTAAGAGTATAAAGAAAATATTCGAAGTTTATTGCAAAGCGAAGTGGGTTTTGTTAACAATGAGCATTTCTGATGAAAACTTCCGTTATTGAATGAGGATAACACCACGTTACGTCAATCTCCTGACTCCAAGCTCTACTTATTCGGCAACAAGAATATATTATAAGTAAATCATAATCAAGTTTATTCAGAGATTTATTAATTGTTTCGTCAATGCCATTATCAATTTATTGAATATGTTTATAACAAAGTATTTGAAATTAGATAACTTACTATTAAATCGACATATTTTGGATTAAACTTGTGACCCTATATCTCGACAACCCGCGCTTTTTACCGCCCCCTTTTTGTACTTTTTATGTACCCGGATAGTACATCTTTAACAAATTTCATTTCATTTTAAGGCGGGCAAATGTCAAATCGCTGTCGCATAATTTGAAAGACTAATTTGCGATGTTACCGACACTCAGTCCGACAGCCCCATTTATGGGTTCTTCAAATTCTTCTTCATTATGTTACACACATTTTTACATTTATTCAAAGCGGTATCTATAATGGAATCCATGATACATAACCTCGAAAATAAATAATGTCATCTTTTTTTACAAAGAAAACAAATGGATGATCAAAAATTAACGTTTTGATAGAAGTGCCCATTGGTGGTTTCATGCTATCGGGAGATCCCTCAGTTTCTACAACTAATAAGCTGTGAGATATGAATGAGGTAAGGTGTGAGCAGGATCCTGGTTTTAACAGTGTACTAAACGTTCCATAATTGCGCCTAATACGAGTAATGCCCAATTTATCGAGTTCGGATTCCAGGTGTATTTCAATCGATGCTCTAAACCGTGGCAAAGTTACATTGACCCATGTTTTTTTCATAAGCGAAGTTGCAATATTGGCTATATTCCTGTCAGCCAACCTTTTTTCAGAGTTAAGAACATGTTCTCCATCAGCAGGCATTACAAGTAATAGTGATAAACCATGATTTCCAAATGGAATTTCGACGATATCATCTGCGATGGGTTTCAGTTCGCTATATGGGAAGAGGCCAACACGATACATCATTGGCACCTTGTGTTGAATATCATCGTAGAAAATATCAGATGTCCGATGGAAATTGGGAAGCTTAACACTCAAATGAACAGTATTCAATAATAACATACGTCCAACAAGAATTGATCCATTAATAGTATAGGACCAAAAATGATTAGATTTTTCTCTTAGCCAGTCATTTATGTAAGCTTCAGTAGATGGTTTAAAATCTATTACTTCAGCACCTGCTTCTAAATACTTCTCCGAAAGGATGTTAAACTCTTCTTTAATTTTGTAACGCCGGGGTAAATAAAGCCGTGTTATAAATTTAACGGGAAGATTTTTGAAATCATCGTACAACTTTTTAAAGCTCTCCATTCCTTCCTGTTTGTCCACCGCTGGCATATCAAGGCCCATTAGGAGTTCGAGTGCAGTGCGGCGCACTGTGGCCAAATAAATTAGACCCAAACTGATGCGTACCGCTCGGGGAGATATAAACATATTATCTTTATATTGAGCCATAAGCAGATGGTACAGGCGCCTTTCAAAATTATTGTCAGCATTGGCGAAAGTTATGGACAAAACTGCCACAAAATTTATCACTAAAATTATAAGACAATGTTAAAATACTAGAGACGAATTTAACTGCTTACTATACTTACGCTTCATTCTCGACTGCAATAAACGATACATTAAATTTTTTAGAACTCTGTTCGCTCTTTAAATTAAATTTCACATGCTAATTCTATATAGCAATTTCTTTCAGTAAATGTTCAATATCATTTGATTTCAACAGCGTACCAAGAAGTAGACGTTTGTCGAACAAGTTCTTTATATTATGTGTATTAAATTGATTTGCGATGCAGTTGCACAGTGGTTTTAAGGTGATCAAAATTCCCGATCGTATAAAGTATAGTGGAAACGGTTACTTGACACTCTTTTTCAATACAAAAATTAGAATTCTGCAATCTTGAGTTCATGACTTCGAAATACCATGCTCCTTCCACATGCAAACTTGTAGAAAATTGATAAATTTATATATTTTATTCTGGAGCCCAGAGGAATAATTTACACTTTTTTAAGCCACAATATATATTACTAACTGGTCCCGGCGCGTTCCTTCAGAAATTGGGCGGTAAGTCTACATGGGGCTACACCTTAAAACGGCCGTGAAACGCATCTTGATATGTTGTCGGACAGGCGGTCACACGAACTTAGACAAATAGACATTCCTAGATTTAATCGAACGGCCTCCCAGTCGACGATCTCAGTCGATCTTGTCTCGTCGAGCTGATCAAGAACATATATAATTTATGGAGTCTACGATGCCTCCTTGTACAATTACAAATCTGAAACGTGAAAAATATATATTATTGACTGAACACCGCTAAAGTACGCAGAACAAAAAGAAATTCTAAACATAGGTTTCTTATTCTTGTTTTTATCTTAAAACGTACTTAAAAACTTTAAGTATGATTCATACTAAATTTTCTTGAATCAAGTACAAAACGGAATCGATTTACAAATCGGAAATACTTAGAATAAGTGCAAAATTATTAAAATAAGTCGAAAAATCAACTTCTAAGAACAAATCTGTAGACAAAACGACTTAGAATGTCAAATAAGTCCTTTTTGACTTGAAGTAAGTAGAAAATCATAAAATCAAACTCTGAGAGGAGAATAAACCTGAGAGGAAAATATATTTCACTCTATCAGCTATTCAAATATCTTCGTACCGACAGTAAATGCGAAAATCAATGGGTTGCGATTCGGCCACTCCGTGCATCGAGTCCCCGTTAGCCGAGGTAGTTAAGACTATGTCACCATGTGTTATGCGCCACATCACCATGTGTTAGCATATTCCTCCACCAAATAAAAATTGTATAAGCCATGTAAGTACAACTAAATTAAATTCGAATTTTTTTAAAATCGAACCAAAAAAAAAAACCAAAAAATAAAAAAACCAATTCAATTTTTTTTACAATTTTTTCTTAAATCAAGCTCAGTAGAGCTTGAAGATGTCTAAATTTAAGAATTTCGGGTTTGAAAAAAAAACTTCTTGTGCCACGAAACCTCCATACAAACTTCTTTATTTAAATTAATATTAGATTGAAATTCGATGTAGTGGCTTTTTATGGACAGCCGCCTAATATACATATACAAATGGGTGTGTCCTACCCACTTTTACAGGTAGCCCCATACAAACCCATTGCTCACTTTTATGGAATTTTATGAATATTTTACAATATATACTGTGGGTTGCACAGGTTATTGTCCAACAAATAAATTTTACTTTTTATTTTATGAGAGAGCGTTTCGAATTAAATAATAAAAGAGGGAGAACAAATTGAAATCAAATATCGAGCCTTTGTAGATGGCAATAACTTCCTTTACATTCTTACACCTCATGATGTTTGTAGCAGCATACTCGTAGAAGGCTTTCGGCTGATGCAGGTGCAGGTGCACGCTAAAGGGAAAATAAATTATATATTTTCTATTTAATTACACAGCCACACAAAAAAAAATTTACTTTCGGACCCAGAGAACAGACCATGTTTATTATACGTTTTTTTGGGTCGCGGAATTCGAATTCGCAGTCCATTTAACCCCGTCACCTCAGGTTTTTGAGATAACCTCAAAAAACATAAAAATTCGAGGACAAAAAATTCTGATCTATAAGTCTTACCATAACTACTTTATGTTTTTGGGGTCGCTAAAACCGAAAGTTAAGACTATTTAACCCCATCACCTCAGGTTTTTGAGATAACCTCAAAAAACCTCAAAATCCGAGGCCAAAATTTTAAGATCAAGAAAAATTCAGATTTATAAGTCTTACCACGACTACTTTATGTTTTTGGGGTCACTAAAACCGAATGTTAGGTCTATATAACCCCATCACCTCAGGTTGCTGAGATAACTTCAAAAAACCTCAAAATTCGAGGCCAAAATTTTAAAATTAAAGAAAGATCTGATCTATAAGTCTTATCATGACTACCGAATCTGAAGGCTATTTAACCCCATTACGTCAGGCTTTTGACATAACCACAAAAAAATCCTCAAAATTTCACCCCAAATTTTTAAAATCAAGAAAAATTGTGATCTATAAGTCTTACCACGAGTTCTTTATGTTTTTAGGGTCGATTAAACCGAACCTGAGGTCCATTTTACCCCATGATCTCAGGTTTTTGCCCACCTTTACACATAAAGCTTGGTATCATGAAACAATTTGTAAAGGCTCTCGATGTAAATGGCAATTGTTGTCAATACCTTGTATATAAATTCCCAAAGCTCTCCGATGCGACATTTAAGGAATGAGTATTTGATGGGCCACAAATATGTACCATGTTTAGAGATGCCAAATTCATAGCTAAAATGAATTCTCTTGAAAGAGCAGCTTGGCTAAGCTTCAGAGATGTCACGCAAACATTTTTGGAAAATAATAAAAGTTCTAAGTTTAGAAATATTGTTGCCGAGATGGTAAAAAATTTTAAAAAGCTTGTATGTTTAACTTTATCTTGTATGTTTAACAGGCAATCTTGGAGATTTTAGTGAAGAACAGGGCGAACGCTTCCACCAAGATATCAAAGTCATGGAAACTCATTATCAGGGAAGGTGGATGAAAATATGATGGCAGACTATTGTTGGTCCATGAAGCGATATTTACTAAACGAAAACAGAAAGCGAAAACCATTGCATAGATCTAAGGAAGAGAAAAGAACACGTTATAGTTCCAAAAAAGAATATTGATATATATTAATCTAGTCATTTCGCATGTTCGCTCTTTTGATCTATTAATTCTAGTGATATAATATTTTCTAATTATTCTAGTTATTTATTGTCATTCTGGTAATATAATTTTTTGGGTTATCTATTGTTATCATTTGGATTTTCATTTCATTTAATCCAGTTAAGTGATATTCTTAAAATTTACTTAGTTTAGTTGAATTGATTTATTTATAGTAGGTATAGTCTATCCTTATGTTATTTTTCAAAAGCTCTTATGAGAGCTATATGATGTATGAAATACGATCGCGCAACCTTCTCATGGTGTACATTGGGTAATACTAATGCCGACGGTCCTAGCAATTAAAGTTGTAAGTGTCGTGTATTGACACTAAATAATTAACACGCGTTGTCGCTTTGATTGCTGTTTTACGGCTCACTCTTTATATAATTCAAACGTCGTTTCTTACTCTTAAAGGTCTAAGTTAGGTGCTGCCAGAATGTATTATAAGGTTGTACAAATGGGAATGATAGTTCGGGTCGTGAATGGTAGTAGTACTTGCTGATTTGGCGTAAATCTGTAAAGCAGGGGTTATCGAGGTCGTTGACAGCTCCGTGGTTGGCGGTCGTTGGTTGATGTCGTCCTGATGGCTAGTTGTAGTTGGGATTACTCTTCAACGCACTCACCGTAAATGTTGGGTCTGGACGGGCTTTAGCCAACTCCCGCCCGGAGGACAGGATTAGTCTCCCGGCGGTGTCGGAAAGACTCTCGAGAATCATAACGGAATGCTCTTGGGTTTCGTAGACCCCTTCAGCGCCTTTGCCTTTGTGGGCGACTTGCTCAGTCCGTTACTTCAGTGTGTAGTACAGGTCGGCTATTGTTGCGGTTGTATTGTGCCTGTACTCTGGTTGCCATATCGACGGCCTCTCGTAAATTGTTGGGCTTGCTGAAAATTACCAAACCCTGAGCCGCATACTATCTATAAACTGCTGTACTATGATGGCATTGTACATGTGCTCTGACATACACCGGAATGCACCAAGAGCCGGGCGCTCTAATTCCCTTGCGAAATCCGCTAATGATTCCCGAGGCCCTTGGGTGCAGTGTCGAAGTTGCTGGTAGCTGGTCTGCGTATGCGCTTTATGTTAGGGTTGGCTGCAACGTGCCGTAATATCTTAAAGCACGCCCACGCGCCTATGCGATCATTGGGAGCCGGTTGTGAGTGTGTCGGCAGCTGAGTCCAAACCAATTTGGATTGCGGCACCGATGCGTGGGCCGGGCAGCTTGTTGGAAACATGGGAGGTCTTTCCAGTCTAGGTAGTGTGGTATCGGCGCTTACATAGCCCGTAGACAACGCTTACGGAAGCGTCGGGTGCGGCCAAGTATAAACAGTTTGCCGTTGAGTTGTGTTTGGTGGTGGCGGTGTTTTGGCCGAGGCAGCTTGAGGTGACCCTTGTTCACTCGGAAGTAAAAAAGCGGCCGGTGTTATGTTGGTTGTTTTAGCAACGCAAATTATTTGGGTTCTTTATACTCTTTATTTCGTCTAATCACACTTTTAGTTATAACAATATTATTAAGCAGATGTAATTCCGCTCGCATCTGCCGTCAGTCATCGAGTGACTGTCGTGCTGACATCCTGCAAACGTCATTCATTATTCGCATGACAGGGTTGCCACAACTCTCCCTTTTTTCAGCTTTAGCTCTAACCCTCCTGTTGGCTTCTCCTGGGCAGAATGTCGGATGGAATCTTTAGAACATTGAGTTGGGTTGCTGTTTTCTTCCCCAACAGGTATTGGCTACCCTTTTCGATTACGTAAAACGTAGCAATTACCTCCACACAAATTGGGGCTTCAAAAATGTTTAAGACTTTACGTGGTTCATTCGTTGCATATGCTTTAAATCTATCCGTCGACTGAGACCGCAAATTCCACATAACAGCGTTATTGCCCTTCAGCAATTCCCAGTGCTTTTCGTATTCGTAGAGCTTGTCAACCAGAATCTCAACTAACGCTCAATTGACATTGTAAATAATCTCTTGTAGCTGAGGGGCACATAAGTGTACAATCTTAGCCTTTTTCTTGACTACCGATGTAGTCTCCTGCGCATCGAGATATAGCGTGAATGACCTTAGCAACTTTTCCCATTCATGCCTGAGCACAGACTTGTCAAACGTGTCGCAAAGAAATGGTTTTATTTCTGACATTTTTTTCCGCAATCTGCCAGCACCTGTAATACAGACATAAAGTTCATAAGTATGAAGAAGACACAAAATTTAGTGTCCATGGACACATTTGTGTCATTGGTGAATTTCAGTGCGCCCTTTTGATACATAAGTATCCCTTTAAATTGCTTGCGCCCTTTTTTATACACTTGTATCCCATGCGCTATTTTGATACATTTGTATCCCAATAAATTTCTTATGCCTTTTTGATACATTTGTATCCCTTGCAAATTTTATTTGCCCGGCGACACATTTGTGTCTATTCAAAATTTTTCCGACGCCTTTGTGTTCGTGACACGTGCCTTTTTTCCTGTTAGCAATGATCGCAAACACAAACAAACATTTAAGTTAACATTGCGATTTCACAATTTCCATACCGCTGGTGCTGCAGAATTTACAAACTGCAATTCGCTTAATCCACTGTTTCCGCAGCTCTCCAGTCGTCGCCAATGTAACAACGCAAATTATTTGGTTGTTCTTTAATCACACTTTTAGTTATAATAATAATATTATTAAACAGATGTAGTTCCACTCGCACCCGCTGTCAGTCATCGAGTGACTGTCGTGCTGCCACCCTGCAAACGTCATTCATTATTCGCATGACAGGGTTGCCACAGGTGTTATGTTGGGTGGGCGCTCGAGCATGTTTTCCAAGGTTCGCTGCAGCGAAGCGACCATTTCGTCCATTTTGTTTATCACAGCGGTACGGTCTGCGTCTAAAGTCTTTTTCAAGGCGCTCAGTGCCTCCGCATTCTCTTCCACCACGGGGCAGTGGCCGAACGGAAGCCCACACACAGGCAGTCGGGCGGGAATGGCGTAACGTTTTTGTGTTGCTAAAGTGAACTATTCAATCCAGAGCAAAGAAAAAAGTAGTACTGGATGAGTTCATCGAATGTAAAACTCTCTTGTGTTTTCTTAATGTTTTTAAAATCACATGCCTTGTTACATTTTTCGTTGCAGTAATCAGTAATACAGTAATAAACATGGTCTGATCTCTGGATCCGAAAGTGAAATTATTTTGTGTGGCTGTGTTATCCTTTTTTATCGCACTCTCATTTAAATGTTTCTTTTTAATTACCTTTATATTTAGTTTTAAAAATAAAAATCAGCTATAAAGACAAAACTAATACATTTTAAACAATTATATATTTTCTATCTATTAACGCAGTTCCAGTTTGTCAGCGGCTTTCACAATATTGTGCTATAAAATAAGTATATATGTACATATGTATGTTATATATGACATGTGTTTATACAGTACAATAATCAATTTACGGAAGCAACTGTTACTTTGATCTGCTTGCGCCTAATCATTGATTGATTGAAGTCAGTTAAATAGTAGTGTATTTGCTTTGTACGATACTGTCGCTTTATAAGACAATATTGCCCGAACACATTTTACAATCTGCTGAGTCTCTATTGACCACCACATAAAAAAAATTCACAGCTAACTACGTATTAGATTCAAATTTGTTACTTCTGTCTGTTGGCTCTTTTTTCAAAATGTAAATAATGCTCATTCGCATTAGGATAAGACACAGTGATTTGCAAAACAGTGACGAAAGCGGTCATTGGCTAAACAGTGATCTTTAACGTGACATAGGTAGTATATTCAAATTCGTACAAGAAACGAAATAAACAATTGATTCGACAAACCGTGATTTTCAATCATTATTTTCTCTCACTAATAATCACTTAACAATTTTACTTTCACTGGTTATCTATGAAAAGCGAAGCTGCAATTAATCTACCACATAATCCCGCCCACTTTTTGAGGTAGCCCATATAAACCCATTGTATGAAAAACTTCTTCATTAAGTTATTATTAGCTTGACATTCGGTATGGTGGCTTCTTATGGAATGTCGCTTCACACATATATGTTAATGGGCGTGTACTGCCGACGTTTTGAAAAAGCCGTATACAAACCCACTCCGCGTTCATGTTTCATAATATTATTTAAATTTTGGTGTGAATGGTATTAGAACTTTGATTTCACCGAAGTTAATATTTTTTTATACCATTCACACATAGTGTGAAATGGTATTATCAGTTTGTCTGAAAGTGTGTAACGTATTAAAGCAGGCTTCGAAGACCTCATAAAGTATATATATTCTTGATTAGCTCGACGAGATGAGTCGATCTAGCCATGTCCGTCTGTCTATCTGTCTGGATGTTGTTGCTCATTTTTTGGGCACTAACTTTTGTGCTATCCAGTTGAAAATTGTCACATACACTTCTTTTTATTGCAGTTTAATAGAGTATCAAGATTCACCACGCCTACTTTTTGGAGTAGCCCCCATACAAACCCACCGCCCTCTTTTGACTTTTTGTATGAAAAACTTTTTTATTGTTGTCAATATCAACTTAGTAATTGATATAGTAACTTTTACTTGACGGATGCTTAACATATAATAACGATAAGAGTTGAATGCTGTAATTATACACCTTTACTCAGTGAATTCTAAATACAGACAACTTCTTAAATTTACAATGTTGATGCTTATAATATACGTAAAGTACAAAAGAGAATGAAAGTTATAACTATTGATGTATAACGGAGTTCTAAAAATAAAGTCTTCACAATAAAGAGATCAAAATTAAATAAGAAAGAAATCGCATTAAGACGATTTCGAAAGTATGATGAGAGTGAAGTAATAAAGCATTTCAGTATGTAACTATACACATTAATGGGTGGGACCTACCCACTGTTTGGGGTAGCCCCCATACAAACCTACTGCCCACTTTAGACTTTTTGTATGAAAACTTCTTTATTAAAGTCAATATTAGGTTGAAATGCGATATGGTGCGTTTTTATAGACAGCCGCTTACCATACATAGACTAGCAGGCATGGCTCGCCCACTTTTTGGCCCCATACAAACCAACCGTGCAATTTTGTGTTTATATGAAAAATTCTTCATTTAGATCAATATTAGCTTGAGATTTGGTTTGGTGGATTTTAGTGGACAACCATTTCCTATACATATACAAATGTGCATGTCCCGATACTATTTAAAATTTCGTGTGAATGGTATTAGAGCTTCGGTTCAACCGAAGTTAACGTTCTTTCTTGTTAATTGCATATTTCGATCAGAACTTGATATACGTTGGTTTCTAATTTCTCTGAAGGTCAAACGCCATCAAATCGAAGAATTTCGAAGTCCAATTGCTATCGCATAATCGTGAAATTATTTGTACTGGAAACTTCAAGACAAATTTAGTCGTGTTCTGTTGATCGTCGATATTGTCCAAGTTGTTCAATTGTTGGACAAAAAAAAAAACGACATACAACCATAGCGCTCTGGAATGACGGTAACCGTGCTTCCAGCGACATTTTCAAAAAAATGCAGACCGAGGGCGCCCAAATTCTATATCCTGTCTACAAATTTTGTAGGTCTTTCAGAACTCCAAAATCGAAAATTTTTTGTACCCACCGAGTAAGAAATGAAGAAAATTTTGTTCGAAGCCGTTTGTAGCATCACCACTTTTGTAATACATGTTATAGGAGATATTTTGTTCCTTTTGCTTATGTCAACAATTGTTAATTAAAAACTATATAATATCAAATCATATACAACAATGTGAAACACGCAATATCTAAATCAAATCAAATCACAAACAAACTATCTCTTTCGCCCTCACACTATCTTATCAAATGCTAGCTGGCTGCTTGCATGCTACATTTCTTATTAATACACACAATCGTACACGCAGTTAACTGCACATTACACAGCGCATGGTGGAATAATAAATGGTACCGTATTTCACCTATATGTTTTCTTTGTTTGTTGCTTTCGGTTCCTTTGTTTCCAGTTAGAAGAGTAGACAACAAAATAATATCTGTCCCGCAGTAACGTTCTAACCGCTGAAGGAACAGAGTGAATTTGGCGCCTTACATAATTCCATCAAGACCCAGCATGAATTCCACAAACAATTTTCTTGTACTTCGTACGTATAATCTTTATATGCCGAAGGCGAAAGAAAACATCTCGTATGCTACGTGGCAAACAGTTTCGTGCAGGGTATAAAACCGGAACCGTTAAACGAAATTAGCCGTTTCAAATGGAGAATCGAAACTGGTACTACACTAAAAAATCGATGAAAATGAAGCAAAAAATTGGTTTTTGTACTAAACCAAAATAATTTTGGGGTGAAGCGTTCCCAATGTCGTCCCCTCCCCCTTATAACCACTAATGCATTATGGGATCTCCAATGATTCGTTTAATTCATTACAAACTTCGAGACACAATTAAAGTACTATTCACACTATGTACACATTAATGTATACATGTATGTATTTACTTCATCTACAAGATGTCTCAAGAAAGTTCACATTTGAAAAATCGATAAAAAAAAAGAAGTTTATTGAAAAAATGTTTATTACATATTAGAATACACACTTTGGGAATTTATTTCTTAAAAATTATATTGTCCAAATGTAAACCGTTGCGTTCACGACATTCATTTAATCGAGCACTAAAATTTTATATGACGGCTCGGCAGGTATTCTCCGTGATGGCTGCCATTTCGTGACGGATATTTTTTTTTAATTTGTTGCCGTAAACTTTAAATTTGACGTAACCACACAGGAAAAAGTCCATAGGGGTTAAATCATGAACTCGTGGTAGAGACCTGTTGGACGTGTGTGAAGTTGATCCGTCCTGCTGGAACCATGTTCTTTGGTTATAAAGAGAAAGTTCACATTTAAAAAATCGATAAAAAAAAAGAAGTTTATTGAAAAGATGTTTATTACATATTAGAATACACACTTTGGGAATTTATTTCTTAAAAATTATATTGTCCAAATGTAAACCGTTGCGTTCACGGCATTCATTTAATCGAGCACTAAAATTTTATATGACGGCTCGGCAGGTATTCTCCGTGATGGCTGCCATTTCGTGACGGATATTTTTTTTTAATTTGTTGCCGTAAACTTTAAATTTGACGTAACCACACAGGAAAAAGTCCATAGGGGTTAAATCATGAACTCGTGGTAGAGACCTGTTGGACGTGTGTGAAGTTGATCCGTCCTGCTGGAACCATGTTCTTTGGTTATAAATAGGAAAGTTTTGCAGGTCAGCCACGAAGAAGTCGTCCAACATCTCCACATAACGCTCTGAATTCACTGTAACGTCCCCTTTCATCTTCAAAAAGTAAGAGCCGATAATTCCACGCGCCGACATAGCAGCCCATACGGTCACTTTAGGCGAATGTAGGGGTTTCTGTGTTTGTGTTTTGGATTGGAGGCACTCCATTGCAATCTTGCTTGTTTACATGTATATTAAGATGGAAATGAGCTTCATCCGAAAACAAGATGTTGGTAAACGTTGGAAAGCGCTCAATCATCTGGTGTATGAACTCAAGCCTCTGCCCAGCATCCTGAGGCCTTAATTCTTGCACCAACTGAATTTTGTAATGGTGCAGCTTTATATCTCTGTGTAAAATGACGGAACAATAATGATCTATGCACGTTTAAAGCAACAGCACGCTTCCGATTCGAAAGGTCCGGGTTGTCACGAACAGACTGAGTAACACTGTCTACGTTTTCGAATGTTCTCGAAGACCTTGGACGCCCGGATTTTGATTTTTCCAGCGTTGAACCGGTCTCTTCAAACTTCTCGATCCATTTTCCAATGAGTTTCCAATGAGAATACTGCAAAATTTTCTATGCGCTACAGTCGCTGAATTACCGTTTTTGTAAAACTCACGTACGCACAATGCACGGTCCGCTCCCGAGTGAACTTTCTTTTGAGACGGCCAATACTATATATAAAACAAAGTCCGGTTAGTGGTGCACTATTTATAACTCGAGAACGGCTGAACCGATTTTAATGATCTCTGATTTTTTGAATTCGTCTCCGCTCCAAATAGTATAATAACTATTAAAATATGGTACAATTCACGGAGAAAAAAATTATAGAAAATTAATCTAGAAAGATATTGAATATACATATTAATGCGGTCGAGGAGGGAATTGGAAAGGCGGGCGAAGTTGGAGTAAAAGAAAGGAAGGCAGGGGAAGAAGTGGTATAAGACGTGGTGGAAGGGGAAGAGGTGGTAGGGAAAGGGGCATGGAGAAAGTGTGGCAGGGGAAGGAGAGGTAGGGGAAAGGGCAGCAACGCGGCGGGTTCCTCTTAAGATAGAGAGATGAAATGTTCTACACATGTTAATTTGATTAAGAAGAGATGGTAAAGGAAGGGGTGGCAGAGGAATAGGGGAGGGGAGAGTAAAGGGTAGAAGGGGAAGAGGGGCGGGGGAATTAGAATTTGAGGTAGGGAAAGGATGGTAATTAAAGGGGGAAAGACGGGATCATAGGGAAGGAGGGGTAAAGGTAGGATAGGTAGGTTGAACGACGGCAACGCGCTGGGTACCATTTAGGATAGGGGGATGAAATGTTGTATACGTGTTAATGGGATCGAAGGGGGCAGGGAAAAGGGGTGGAAAAGTAAAGAGAGGTAGGGGAATGGAGAGGGCAATGGGGGTAGCGTAAGGATGTGGTTGAAGAAGGGGTGGACGGGACAGGAGAAGATGGGTAGGTGAGTGGGTGGTAGAGTAAAGGGGCATAGGGAAGGTAGGACAGGGGAAAGGTGGGAGAATGTGAGAAGGTTTGGCAGGGGGAACGTAAGGTACTTTTTTCATTTGTTTATGTTGGTACACTTACTTAGAAAATTGCATCCTTCGATGTCTTTCACAGAGATGTCATCGCTGATGCTGCAAAAGTGCACACCGCACGCAACTTGTGGATATCATCTAACATATGTCCCACAATATTTTCCACGGTAGGAAGCTCGCCAAGGGCTTCCGCCAGAACCTGTCGATCATGGTCAAATCTGCAACATTTGAGCAGGATATGTTTTGCATCCTCCTGTTGGTCGTCTACGCAAAAGGTGCATAGGGGAGAGTCCTCGTGCTTAAACCGATACAGGTACTTTCTGAAGCAACCATTTCCAGTTAGTAGCTGTGTCAGATAGAAATTTACATCTCCGTGTGTCCTGCCAGGCCACACATTTAGATTGCGTATGAGTCGGTATGTCCATTGACCCTTCTCTGTGTTGTCCCAACGTGTTTGCCACATGGCTATGCTCTACAACTTAGACTGCATACGGTATTCTCTGCCTTCTGGGCCCATCTGCTGCCTATTCTCATAGGTAGCTTTAGCTTCGATAGCTAAAATATCGATCGATACAGCGTCCTCGGACACTGTGCGGAATGCACTGCACACTTTGATAGCCCCCAATCTATATGTTGATTCTAGGCCCTTGCAGTAACTCCTCACCTACATGGCAATAGCCCAGATAGGTGCGCCCTACAGCATAATTGACTTGGTTACGCCAATTAGAAGAAATCTTCGTCCTTGCTTAGGACCTCGGTTGTTTAGCATCATTCTTACGAGTGATCTGCAAGCTACCAGAGCCTTTTCATTAACATATAGAAGATACTCTTTGTAGCAGAGACGAGTATCTAGCATAATATCAAGAGACTTGATGGCTCTCTTAGATGTTATCCTGGTATCACCCACCAAAATACAGGCTTGTTCCGCCTTTTTATGGCTGCTAATTAGCACCACCTCTGTCTTGTGCTCAACGAGCTGAAGCCCAGAAGCTTTTAGCCATTCGCAAACTCTCAGTATAGCTACGTTGATACTATCTCAACCTCGTGAATAGTTGTAGCTACTCCTACAATGGCTATGTCGTCGGCGAAGCCAATTATTTTTACGCCACTGGGGAGACCTAAATTGAGGATGCCATCGTGCATTATGTTCCATAGAGAGGGTCCTAGGACAGAGCCCTGAGGGACCCCACTGGTGACTTTATATTTTCTCTCTCCAGAATCAGTGCTATACAAAAGCACTCTATTGTGAAAGTAGCAATAGCATTAAGGATCATGTTCCAGTTGTTAAAAGCACTTTTATTATCCAGTGTTACCACTAGACAGTATTGTCTACTACTATCTTTCCACCGAGTGCCCTCAATAGCGGCAGAGGCTGTATTAGTCAGCTCCGAAATAGGAACCTTTGTTGATTTCGTTCTTGTGAAGCCAAATTGAAGCTTAGATAAGCCACCAGCCTGCCCCACAGATGCCTCCAGTCGATGGCACACAATTCTCTAGAGTATTTTTCCTGCTGTATCAAGAAGGCAGATAAGACGATAGGATGACGCATTCCTTACCCAGTCCTTACCCGGTTTGGGGATCAAAGCTAGACGCTACATTTTCCACCTAGATGGAGATACTCCTTCTTGAAGGCATTTTCTACAAGCCGTGTAAATTGCTCTGGGTAAAGTGCTATAGCGAGTTTCAGGAGATTTGTTGTTCTTAATTAAGATTAAAGCTCCGAGGCCTTCTGCACCCACAAACCAGGATGATATGCTGCACATTGTGAGTACTCTGTTTCCACAGCAGCCAGCAGTAGTGGCAACGTGCTTGAATAATGACGAGAAAGAGCAACATGGTTTTTATGCAGTAGACTAGTCTGAAGTCATACAGGCAGCTGCCTGTATGACTTCAGACTAGTCTACTGCATAAAAACCATGTTGCTCTTTCTCGTCATTATTCAAGCACGTTGCCACTACTGCTGGATGCTGTGGAAACAGAGTACTCACAATGTGCAGCATATCATCCTGGTTTGTGGGTGCAGAAGGCCTCGGAGCTTTAATCTTAATTAAGAACAACAAATCTCCTGAAACTCGCTATAGCACTTTACCCAGAGCAATTTACACGGCTTGTAGAAAATGCCTTCAAGAAGGAGTATTTCCATCTAGGTGGAAAATGTAGCGTCTAGCTTTGATCCCCAAACCGGGTAAGGACTGGGTAAGGAATGCGTCATCCTATCGTCTTATCTGCCTTCTTGATACAGCAGGAAAAATACTCTAGAGAATTGTGTGCCATCGACTGGAGGCATCTGTGGGGCAGGCTGGTGGCTTATCTAAGCTTCAATTTGGCTTCACAAGGACGAAATCAACAAAGGTTCCTATTTCGGAGCTGACTAATACAGCCTCTGCCGCTATTGAGGGCACTCGGTGGAAAGATAGTAGTAGACAATACTGTCTAGTGGTAACACTGGATAATAAAAGTGCTTTTAACAACTGGAACATGATCCTTAATGCTATTGCTACTTTCACAATAGAGTGCTTTTGTATAGCACTGATTCTGGAGAGAGAAAATATAAAGTCACCAGTGGGGTCCCTCAGGGCTCTGTCCTAGGACCCTCTCTATGGAACATAATGCACGATGGCATCCTCAATTTAGGTCTCCCCAGTGGCGTAAAAATAATTGGCTTCGCCGACGACATAGCCATTGTAGGAGTAGCTACAACTATTCACGAGGTTGAGATAGTATCAACGTAGCTATACTGAGAGTTTGCGAATGGCTAAAAGCTTCTGGGCTTCAGCTCGTTGAGCACAAGACAGAGGTGGTGCTAATTAGCAGCCATAAAAAGGCGGAACAAGCCTGTATTTTGGTGGGTGATACCAGGATAACATCTAAGAGAGCCATCAAGTCTCTTGATATTATGCTAGATACTCGTCTCTGCTACAAAGAGTATCTTCTATATGTTAATGAAAAGGCTCTGGTAGCTTGCAGATCACTCGTAAGAATGATGCTAAACACCCGAGGTCCTAAGCAAGGACGAAGATTTCTTCTAATTGGCGTAACCAAGTCAATTATGCTGTAGGGCGCACCTATCTGGGCTATTGCCATGTAGGTGAGGAGTTACTGCAAGGGCCTAGAATCAACATATAGATTGGGGGCTATCAAAGTGTGCAGTGCATTCCGCACAGTGTCCGAGGACGCTGTATCGATCGATATTTTAGCTATCGAAGCTAAAGCTACCTATGAGAATAGGCAGCAGATGGGCCCAGAAGGCAGAGAATACCGTATGCAGTCTAAGTTGTAGAGCATAGCCATGTGGCAAACACGTTGGGACAACACAGAGAAGGGTCAATGGACATACCGACTCATACGCAATCTAAATGTGTGGCTTGGCAGGACACACGGAGATGTAAATTTCTATCTGACACAGCTACTAACTGGAAATGGTTGCTTCAGAAAGTACCTGTATCGGTTTAAGCACGAGGACTCTCCCCTATGCACCTTTTGCGTAGACGACCAACAGGAGGATGCAAAACATATCCTGCTCAAATGTTGCAGATTTGACCATGATCGACAGGTTCTGGCGGAAGCCCTTGGCGAGCTTCCTACCGTGGAAAATATTGTGGGACATATGTTAGATGATATCCACAAGTTGCGTGCGGTGTGCACTTTTGCAGCATCAGCGATGACATCTCTGTGAAAGACATCGAAGGATGCAATTTTCTAAGTAAGTGTACCAACATAAACAAATGAAAAAAGTACCTTACGTTCCCCCTGCCAAACCTTCTCACATTCTCCCACCTTTCCCCTGTCCTACTTTCCCTATGCCCCTTTACTCTACCACCCACTCACCTACCCATCTTCTCCTGTCCCGTCCACCCCTTCTTCAACCACATCCTTACGCTACCCCCATTGCCCTCTCCATTCCCCTACCTCTCTTTACTTTTCCACCCCTTTTCCCTGCCCCCTTCGATCCCATTAACACGTATACAACATTTCATCCCCCTATCCTAAATGGTACCCAGCGCGTTGCCGTCGTTCAACCTACCTATCCTACCTTTACCCCTCCTTCCCTATGATCCCGTCTTTCCCCCTTTAATTACCATCCTTTCCCTACCTCAAATTCTAATTCCCCCGCCCCTCTTCCCCTTCTACCCTTTACTCTCCCCTCCCCTATTCCTCTGCCACCCCTTCCTTTACCATCTCTTCTTAATCAAATTAACATGTGTAGAACATTTCATCTCTCTATCTTAAGAGGAACCCGCCGCGTTGCTGCCCTTTCCCCTACCTCTCCTTCCCCTGCCACACTTTCTCCATGCCCCTTTCCCTACCACCTCTTCCCCTTCCACCACGTCTTATACCACTTCTTCCCCTGCCTTCCTTTCTTTTACTCCAACTTCGCCCGCCTTTCCAATTCCCTCCTCGACCGCATTAATATGTATATTCAATATCTTTCTAGATTAATTTTCTATAATTTTTTTCTCCGTGAATTGTACCATATTTTAATAGTTATTATACTATTTGGAGCGGAGACGAATTCAAAAAATCAGAGATCATTAAAATCGGTCCAGCCGTTCTCGAGTTATAAATAGTGCAAATTGAAGCTTAGATAAGCCACCAGCCTGCCCCACAGATGCCTCCAGTCGATGGCACACAATTCTCTAGAGTATTTTTCCTGCTGTATCAAGAAGGCAGATAAGACGATAGGATGACGCATTCCTTACCCAGTCCTTACCCGGTTTGGGGATCAAAGCTAGACGCTACATTTTCCACCTAGATGGAAATACTCCTTCTTGAAGGCATTTTCTACAAGCCGTGTAAATTGCTCTGGGTAAAGTGCTATAGCGAGTTTCAGGAGATTTGTTGTTCTTAATTAAGATTAAAGCTCCGAGGCCTTCTGCACCCACAAACCAGGATGATATGCTGCACATTGTGAGTACTCTGTTTCCACAGCAGCCAGCAGTAGTGGCAACGTGCTCTCGAATAATGACGAGAAAGAGCAACATGGTTTTTATGCAGTAGACTAGTCTGAAGTCATACAGGCAGCTGCTGAAGTCATACAGGCAGCTGCCTGTATGACTTCAGACTAGTCTACTGCATAAAAACCATGTTGCTCTTTCTCGTCATTATTCAAGCACGTTGCCACTACTGCTGGCTGCTGTGGAAACAGAGTACTCACAATGTGCAGCATATAATCCTGGTTTGTGGGTGCAGAAGGCCTCGGAGCTTTAATCTTTTTAACAACAATATTGTACGCTCTGCCCCAGGGGTCACGTTCGGCTTCATCGCACAGGTCAAGAAAGCATCGCCTCTTGCTATACAGTATAGCGGTTTTCACCGTTTTGCGTTTGAGGCTGTATATTGTTTGCAAATGCACGAACCTATCTGTACCTCCAGAACGCTGGTACTGCCGTCGTGCCTTCAAATATTGCCTTCGGGCTTCCGCAATATTCTCATTCCACCAATAGACTGCCTCGTGGTGGCGGCTGTAGCATTGTCTGCGTTGAATACTGTCACTGGCCGCCACTTAGATTGAGGAAATGACTCCATCTGCCATCGCTTCTGCGTTTCCGTTGCAGTTTGTCATCTGCAGTGTTCCTTGGAAGACGACAGGGTTGACTGTTTCAACTCTATATCCTCCTTGGGTAAAAGTAAGACGAGGGCTTATGCGCTCGGGGTACACATGCGTTGTGCACAGGATCGTCTGATGGTCGCTACCAGTGTAGCGCTCGCTTAGCGTCCATGTTGTTGAGTTGAAAATGGACGTGCTTACGAAGGTAAGATCTATGATGGAACCAGCTCCGCCTCGTGATAAAGTGTGGGTTGAGCCGGTGTTGGCCAGTGCGATTTCCAGGGAAGCTAGTCCTTCGAGCAGCGTTCGACCTCTTGCGTTAGTAAACGGACAGCCCCAATCCACGGACAGAAATGATCACTGGGTGATGCTGTCTTGCGTCTTCTACAAGATTATCAATTATGGACCCAAAGTTATCAAGACTAATACTGGGGGGCCAGATAACAACTGTAAATCCATATGTTACCTATCTTTGCGCGGACAAAACCGTTCGCAACGTACTGAGATTCAATGCGTGTGTGCCGCATGTGTAGATCGACGCCTTTCCTGTCGAGTCTTTGCACCAAGATGCAGTTGGTTCAATTCTGTAGGGTTCGCTTATAATAGCCACGTCCACCTTGTGCTCGTAAACCGATTGAGCCAGCAGACTTTGTGCGGCCACGCAGTGTTTCAGGATTAACTGGAGGAATCTAATTTTGATTCCTCTGAACACCCTTCATTGCTGCCATCGGGCATTTTCGAGTTCCTGCTTGATGTCCGATATCCTCTGTTATTTGATTGACAGATGAATCATTTCGGGTCGTTCGTGCACCCATTCGCTTTGTGGCCTGCCTCTTCGCATTTTAGACAGCAATTGCTTCGGTCCACTTTGCTTTTACAACACCGCGCCACATGGCCAAGTTCCAGGCATTTATAGCAGCGGGTAGGCATTATTCTTTCTCGCACTCTGCAGTTTGACCATCCAATCTTAATTATACTGACCTCCGCCAAAGATTTCGCATCAGTCACTGGCAGGGAAATCAGGTCGGTTTGTGTCCCTGCGTAAGCGGGCCGTATGTATCGGATACAGCACTCATTGTAGTCGGCTGCGTCGCCCAGAGCAACGTTTATAGCTGTAAGAATCTCTTCTTTGGTGTTAATGTCATCCAAGTCCCTTATTTCAATCAAGGACTCTTGCATAACAGTTCTAGCTTCAGCATTAGCTCCTAATACAATGGTAATTGCAGTTCGTACCTCAGCTATTTCGTCTTTATTAGTACTGTTCATTTGCAAAAGTATCTCTCCCTTCATCGTCTTTTTCACTTTTACCAATTTGTCGCTTACTTTTTTCAGGCTTTCATCAACCCTGATCAAACGTAAAATTTCACTATATGTGAGGTCACCCGTTTTCTTGACTATGATAGCATCTGATCTGGTGCGTTTTGATGCTTTTTTTTAACTTTAGGACCCACTTCTTGCCACTTCGTTTTACTGTCGCGCCACGACAGTTCCCTTATATCTTTGTCATTTCTGTCTATAATGATCGCGACCGTATTTGGTCCAACTAGTGTCATCTGCTTTTTTGGAGGCGTCTTCCTAGGATTAGGTTGACCCTCGCGGTGACGCTTCGGAGTATTTTCCCTATTTGGTGTGTCACACTCTGACGCGAAACTCCTTGACGTACTGTTTGGTTGCACACTTGCTGCAGTCCTCTGCTGAAGATTCTTCACGTGCTCAGAAGCCAGGGTATTCAGTGATATTAAATCATTGACTGCGTAATATGCCTTTTGTTGTGCATTGCATCGGTGAGCATTTGAAATTTTGTCTTCATATGCTGTAGGACGTCACCTGCATCCTTAGGTTTCCCTGAAGATTTATTTCCCGCAGTAAATTGGAAAACAGCCGTTTCCACTGGTGGAGCTGATCTCTGGGTGATCTTGAAAGCAAGGGTCGCTTTGCGAGTGGATCCTTCTCTATAGGTAAATATATGTGTGTGTGCATGAGAATGCGCACATACCTTGTATGTCTTCAAGTGGCCTAAGTGCAACTCAGCAGTTTGTTTCTGTGGCCGCATACACATGCGAACTCAGCTTGAGGTGAATGTAGGATTATTTGTGTGTTTACTTATGTATATCTATGTTTATTTGTAACAATAATCTACAGTGAGCTCTCGCTACACCTCCCTCCTTTTGCAAAATAGCGAAATATAATGGAGTTATTTTATATATTAAAGTACTCTTCATTCCATTTATTTATTTATGACGGCCTCTCTCGATCACAGTTACGCGACAACTGGCTCCTTTTCCCGCCAGTGTCTCCGTTTCTTTATTATCTACTTTTTCGTACTAAATTATGACTAATGTACTAATTTATCACTTATGGCCAATTTATGCCTATTTAATACTAATTTATACTACAGTTCGGCCAATCTGACAATCGTGATCGACCTCGATCATCATATATATTGTTAAATCTACCCTACGTGTTGCTTTCTTCTAAACAATTTTTTAATTTCCACAGCTTAATATTCGCCACGCTTCTATTACTCCATTGTACGGAATTTGCGTTATTTGTCCATTCTCAATGTCGTTTTATAACATATCGATCATGTGGAAGCTTTTTATGAATTACATAAGGTCCCTTAAATTTAGGTACGAGCTTCTTATTTACCCCTATCGTAGTATCTACATCCTTTATTATTATTATTATAATTATTATTTATTAATTTAACAACTAACATATTAACATAAAGATTTTGTTTATAGTACTTAACAAAACAATTAAGTTAAATTAAAGATTATAAGTTAAAATTATTTAATGCATTACGAACAGAATTTATAGGGAGACCTGGAGAGATTAGATTCAAGTTATAAAATCTGTTATATGTAGAACATAATACGTGAAACGGATCGTTGCATGCATAATTAGTTGTACACGTGTATAGGTGGAACAATGAGAAGTTTCTGATAATTTTTGAAGGAATAGAGAAATTTAATTGCTCCAATAAATAGGGTGAATAAATATCACCGGAGATAAGTTTCTGGATGAATAAAGAACCAAGTATATTTCTACGTTTTTCTAGTGTAGGCAGATTGATTAAGTTTAATCGATGTGTATACGCAAATTACGCAAAGCAAAAAGAAGAAACTGTTTTTGCACAGATTCTAACTGTACCTTAAATACAGATAAAATAGGTATTCTACGACAAAAAGTCATTTCTTTGCATTTATCGCAGTTTAGCACTACGCCATTACGACGACACCAGTTATGAAGTATATTTGAAGTATATTTTTAGCCGAGTAAACTGATAGAAAAAATTGTGCAAACAAATTGAATGCTTCTTGCGAAGAAGTAGCAGTGTAATTGTTAAAGGACATACTCGAAGGATAGGAATACGACTTTCGTTTAGAATTAACAGGAAAAAGTGATTCTGGGTCATTTCGAATGTTATTTTTAATTCTAACTAAGTAGCTATTGTATGATTTTTTATTAGCAAATTGAAAATTTGCACGTGCAACTGCATAACTTGCGTAACTTAGAAAAGTTTTGGTTTTTAAATACCGCTTATAATACCGTGATTTAATGTTTTTCAAGTGACACAACTGGCTTGTGAACCATGGAGGATTAGAAGAACATATCGGTGTAAAGAAAGGAACACATTCATCAAAATATTGAGATAAAACCTCATAAAAAACATTTCAAGCGAATTCTATGTCTATAAAAGAGATTTGACCAATAGGTGCTAAGCAAAAGAGAATTAAGCTTAATAAAGTCAGTTTTTTTAAAGCAACGACGCATTGAACTTGAGTTTCTCTTGCTGCTATGTGGAACATTTAAACCCAATTTCAGTATTTATTCTCAGGATTGAAGACTGGAAAAGTTCGAGTGACAGAAACATCTAAAGTTCTATTTACAAATATAAGGTCAAGCAATCTATTAGAGCATGTTTATAAACGTGTCAAGAGACCGAATAAATTTTAGCACACACACAAGCACATGAACTTGGAGTGTAATTTAAACCATATTGAAAGTTTATTACTTCCTATGATTCACCTAGAATGCACACACAGGCACTTGAACGTGGAGTGAAACAATATGAATCCTTGCTTAAATATTCACTCAGTATGCACACACAGGCACATGAACCTGGAATGCAATAAAATGAATCTTTGCTGAAATCAAAAGAAATGGAACACTGAACACTTGTTACTCAGAGTTTCAGTAATTGATTAGTCGTGGTCGGATTCTGTTAAAGGAATGACTATTTATTTTACAAATGTTCTGGTTTATATACAATTTTCTAAATATGAAAAAAAATAAATATGCTGTTTACATTATCAATACGCATTAAATTTATGTTTTTTCTTAAACAATTTTATGATACGCCATAAATCATAGTGCATTATCTTGCATGCACATTCAAGTAGAAACTGCATCTTTATCACACAAGAACAGATTGATGCACATACCAGAGCATAGATGCGCTGTAGATGCTACCCTGCTGTAATAGCAGGTACATAGATTGGTGATAATGACACAGTTTGTATTTTGGTGTTTGTTGTTTGGCTGTGTAGACTTGATAGCGATATCGTCTAAATAGAAGCTACAAAACGAATTTTACTATAACACAGTGCGGTGCAGAGATTAATAGCAGCAATGTATCTGTTCAGGTCGCTATTTTTGATGATATGTATTTGCTGCTTTAATAGTTTTTCATATGCCTTTATCAATTGTGATAATGCGCATGAACAGAGCAGTTAAATATGTTATTTGATTCAGTGACAGATTAAAAATATTGTCAATAAATTGTAAATGCACTGATGGAATCAATGACCAGGAGTTTTCACAAATAATCCAGGCCACTTTGGGAAGGTTAAAATCACCCACAACAATAAGGTAATCGTTAGAGTTTAAAGAATTTTAAATGCACTGAATATCAGAAACGTGTGAATGCTAACCATTGTTTTTTCAATACTTTTTCGAACATTTTTACCTCTCTTAAACGGACCCCCTTATAACCGGACACGGACAACATATTTTTAATAATTGTCAAAAAATACCTCTCTTTGCCGGACGCGAATTCATCAGCAACAGACGAAAAGCACTAAAATACGTTATAATATATACGTAGAAACAAAAAAAATTGGGGATTTCCCTGAATGAAATATTTGCGGTTTTGATTCATTTTGCTTGCATTGCATTATTAAAATTCAATGTGCTAGTTTTGTAAAGCAAGAAGTCAAAACACTCCAATATCTGGGCCAATTATCTATTTTTTTTTTTTGTATTTTACTTGTTATATTTTTCCTCTAAAGATTGTCCTCCACAACCATCAGAATTGATAACGTTTCGGTCTCTTGGAATCTGTTTATTTTCATCCAATGAAATTTACGCTCTCACTTCAAACCTGTGTGAAAGTCCATCTCACGAGGATGAGAAGAAAACTATTCTGTGGTTGAAAAAACTAGGAGGACAAATGGAATGGAGTGACGCTGAAGTTACCAGTCATTTTTCCCGTACGGATATCGAACCCGTGACCTTCCATTTTAAGCTCAGGCGCTCTACCATCCGAGCCACAGAGAGAAGGCAAAGGAAATCGCTCGGAAACTCGGAATAGATAATTTTGCAGTATCTAAAGGTTGGCTGCAAAGATCGCGAAAGACACAACATAACTTTTCGATGTGTTTTGGGTGAAGCTGCTATAAACCCATTAGATGTCCAGCAGTTTTTAGAAAACCAAGACAATGTGTTTATCATTGATTGTACAAGTAGCGATTCAGTAGACGTAATTGACGAAAACAGTGACACGGATACTGAAGATGCTTGTGAGGTCCACTCAAATAAAACCGCGTTAATATCAATTACAAACTTAAAGAATTTTTTAAAAGACGACTACATTGCGTTCGAACATTTAAAAAATGTAGAAAACCATGTGCAAAATAGACTCTTGGAAGAGAAACAAAAAAGTTTACGTCAATCGACCATTTCAGAATTTTTCAAACTATGAATTATGTACATACATATAACGTTTAAATTAAGTAATTCATACTGTAGATATTGTTCCTCTTTTTTGAAATGTGTTTACAAGAGGCTAAGTAATGTTGTCTTTTTATTTTGCGTTATTTTTATGTACTATGTAAAATTTGCGTATACATATCTACATATACATATGTTTGTACCAATCATGAAAAAAAAATTTCGTTTAATAAATACATTTAAAAACTTTAATCAAATATAAAATCGTACTATTAACTAAGAAATTGAATCTCTTAAACTAATAAATTAATTTTAACAAAAAAAAACAGAGGGACCATTAGGAGGACACTCCTCTCGAGCGGACAAAAAATGCCCGACGGTCGCTGTCCGCCCAAGAGAGTTTTCACTGTATTTTATTATATTGAATTCAATTTAAGAATTGAAGTAAATTTCAGCGTTACCTAGTAAAGGACAAGCGTGAAGAGAATTTTACGTTTGGTAATTAAAGTTTTTTTTTTGTTTCTTACATACTTTTTTAAGTTTTTCTTCAATCTGTAATCAATTACAATTCTCCAACATATAACTCAACGCTAAAAATGGCATTATACATACAGTTATATTATCTAGAGTTCTTGGTTTCTTTTAATTGAAATTAAAAATAAAAAACTTTTTTTGCAGGTCATACTAGTTTTAAAAGAAACACAAAACTATATGGAAGTGGAGGAAAATGCTAATAAAGCTTGTAACTTATACCAACAACATGGGTCACCAGAAGCAGCCGCTTCAGCTCTAGACAAAGCCGCAAAAATTGTAGAACACAAACATCCAGAAATTGCGCTTCGATTTTATCAACATGCTTTGGAAGTCTTACTGGTAAACTTACTACTTTATTAACTTAGTTTTTTAACAGTGACAAGAATTTGCTCATTCCCTCTTATTTTTATTATCTCTCTTAGATTTTCAATACCGTACAAAAACGAAGTACTTTAATTATATACTTATGAACTTTAACAAAATAACAGGTTTTAGCAGGGTAATGCCACCTAACAAAACGCACATTTAAAAAAAATTGAAGTGTCAACACTATGTATGTGCTATTGTTCAAAATTACATAAGAAATACTTTTTCGCTCGCTCGTGTGGTTAAATTGTATTTTACAATCGTTAGCGTCACACTTTGTTTCTTTTTTGATTGGTACATTTTCATGCCATTTGTGCTGCACGTTTTTCAATATAACACGCGGAAGAGTTTTTCCATTGAGAATTTTTTTTTGATAAATCACACGATAGGAATTTTGTGTTCGGCTCGAGTTTCGTTTGCATTGTAGGCAAAGTGTTGTGTGTGACTTTGTTAATTGATTTATTGTTCTCTCTTCGGTTGTTGAAAACTAAATTGCGAAATATCGTAGGTAAAATCATTTTATAACATCATTGAAAAACTACAAAAATATGCATAGTTTATATATTTATTGCTTTGCCAATAGACACTTTTGAAATAAAAACAAGAACAGCCCGCATAAAATAAAGAATTATTAACAAAATAGGCCTTGCCTATAAACGTATTGCCAAGTTCGACTAGTCAAAGATAGGTGCCAACTTGACTTCACAATTTCGATAACAAGCCAAAGCAAAATGGAAACTTTATATTAAAATTTGGAATGCAAACATGCATATTCATGGATTGGCTTGTTTTTTTCTCTGCGGCGGCGGTCACTCATCAAATTTGTTATACTATTCACACAGAGCTTGAATAGTATTATCAGTTTGTCTGAAAGTTTGTAATGTATTAAAGGAGGCATCGTAGACCCCATAAAGTACAATATATATATTCTTGATCAGCTCGACGTGATGAGTCGATCTAGCCATGTCTGTCTGTATGTTGTTGCGCAGTTTTTGGGGACTATTTTGTATGCTATCCAGTTGAAAATTCGCACATACTCTTATTTTTATTGCAGTTTAATAGAGTATCAAGATTGAACTGCCACGCCCATTTTTCGGGGTAGGCCCCATACAAACCCGACGCTCACTTTTGACGTTTTATTGTAGTCAATAACAACTAAATAATTGATATGGTAGCTTTTAGCGGACGGACGCTTCACGTATACATTAATGGATGGGACCCGCCCGCCTATGGGGTTGTCGCATACAAACCCACTGCCCACTTTTGTGTTTTTGTATGAAAAACTTTTTTGTTAAAGTCAATATTAGGTTGAAATGCGATTTAGTGGACAGCCGCTTCATATTCGTATACAAATGGGCGTTTCCCGCCTACTTTTTGTGGTACTCCCATACAAACCCACAGCTTATGCATATGTAAAAAACGTCAATATCATCTTGAAATTCGATATGTTGGCATCTTATAGATGGTCGCTTCATACACATCTACTAGAGGGCGGTACACACCCCTATTTAAAACCCCCGCCCACGTTTATGTTTTACAATACGATTTAATATTTCGTGTGAATTGTATTAGAGCTTCGGATCAACCGAAGTTGCCGCTTTTCTTGTTTCTTCTAAATTATTCTTTTTATGCGTTTACATTTGAGCAAATGAATGGACTGGCCATCTGTTCAGCATTTTACAGCTTACCGATAAATAAGACAAAAGTAACCGGATTTCAAATACTCAATATTATTATTATAACTTGGAAATTCCTATTCTCTAATGAATTTCTCAGTCGTGAAAATGACCCTTAATTAACAAAAAATAATACACCATACGTATTCATTGAAACAAGCGAGTGTTTAGAATAGTCGTCAAAAACATACATCACTCAATCGCAACTGATTTGATAAAAAAATAGCTGTTAAATAATAACCACCCCAAACCTAACGTGTCACTAACGGACGAAGTAGACGCAATAAAAATCCTCTTCCTACATTTTTCTGTTTTTTCATCAAAAATTCATTGACTACACGAGCGATTTTTATATCATCATTTATTTCTTACTAGTGCCACTGTGATTCACGGCGTATGAGTAATATATCATGCATATCATAAACTAGATATTCGTGATCAGTCGCCGTGATTGAATCTTGACTATTGCTCAACTGATATTCGTGATTTTCTGTCGCCGTTATTGAATCACTGTCTATCGCTCAACTGATATATAGTCTCTATATCAAATGGCAACTGATATTTGTGCTTTTCAGTCGCCGTGATTGAATCACTGACTATTGCTCAACTGATATATTGTATCAATATCAAGTGGCAACTGATATCATTGGTAAAGAATTGTAATGAGGATATGCCACTTAGTCAATCCCGGGAATGATTATGTGGGATATACATGTTCCAATGGGTTTTTGGAATGGGCGCCGCATTCAGCCATGGTTGGAACTAAAATATGTACAAATCTGATGAATGCTTAAAATTCCATGTTCCCGCTTCTTTTCTCAAGATCTTTGTAAGAAGCATATATCCTGTTGCGGGAGCCCGGTTATACCGACTATCTCTCATACTCTCCTCTAGTTTTTTGTACCATTTTAAGCTAATCCTCTCCAGAGACTGGCACAAAAAAGAAGATATTCCAGAAACTGTTGGCGGGTTCCGGTAGTTTGGCGTTAGTCCCAAAGAATTGTAGTGAAAATATGCCACTTGGAATATATACAAAACAGGTGACCACCTAAAATACCCTGTTCCCGCCACAATTCCCATGATTTTTGTAAGGAACTTATATCCTGTTGCGGGAGCCCAATGATTCCGACCTTCTCCCACATTCTCGAATGGTTTTTTGTACCATTTTGAGGTAATCCTCTTCAAGTATTTTCTTTAAATGTTTTCTTATGATAGCTTTTAGCGATTCAACCTTAATGGAAACCGCAAAAGAAAAGCTGGTAGCAGCCGTTAACAATAGACTATAGCCGTTGCAATATGGCTATGGCTGCCACGTATAAACCTAAGGTGACAGGAACCTCACGCGGTTTGGTTGAGGTGGAGCGATATTTAGATGACCCATGAAAGTGGTGACAAGCTAATGGGTATAAATACCCAAACCTTAAAGAAGTCGCACATGAAAAGCTATGTTGTCTGGGGTCGTCTGTACCATGTGAAATATTCTTTGCAAAAACTGGCCTTGTTCTAAATGAAAGAAGAATGCGATTAAAATATGATAAACCTAAAATGATTTTATTTCTTAATGTAAATTACAAATTTATTGAAAAATAACGTAAATTAAATAAGACTGTGCGATACCATATATAGTTGTATTGTAAATGTTCATGTGGGGCTAAATGGCTTTTGTCTATGGTATCCTATAGCCGTGATGGAAATTAATTTCTGTATATCACAAAGAATAGTAATCACAAAGTAATAGTATGAATGTAAGGAGAGTTTTGTCATTTTTTTTCAGCGATCGCAGTAGCAGTTCAAAATCACGGTGATTTGAAAGTAGCAGTAACGATAATCACTGCTACTCAAAAATCACTGATTAGCTCATTTCTAGTGCACACACCTTTCTTTTACCCAAATCTTCAGTTAATATTTTGTAGATAGTACAGTAAGATCAATTTAATTCTTCTGCCAGCATTTTCACAGTGAAATTTGCATCGATTGTTATTATTTTCAACCACGTGTAAACTTGAGTACGACTCTTTTTTTTTTACCGAGTTTAATACTGCTGTTATTAAAACGTGTGTCATTTTGTAACCTCTCAAACGATTATCATGAACTTAGCTGCTTTTGAAAGAAGAAAAATGTATCTTTCTAACACTCCCAACATTTAATAGATGGCGCTACGTGTTCTATGATTCTAATTAAAAGTTCGGTTGTTATTAAATCATACCTTGTATTGTCACGTCCCTTTTTTACAACCGTGCAACCAAGCCTTAAAGTCCGAATTCGAACATGTCACCCACACTTTAAGATATATGCCTATGAAGTGGTGTCGTCAGGAACAGTTCGCGGAGAAACTGCTGTCATCGTTAAATCTGGTATTCAATTTAAAGTCTGCTGGTCCACTGTTGAACCGTGCGCACAAGCCACCGCCATTGAACTACGTACAATCACTGGCAATCTTAAAATTTCCTCTGCGTACTTACCGCCACGTCATCGACTCTCCCAAGACGTTTTGGATATAGCATATTGTCATGCCCTCGACAAAAGAATAAAAACCTCCGATCTACAAGACCTATGCTCAGATATATTAGCTTTAGTCATTCACATTAATGATTATGTCAACTTAGTCCATAATAAACGCAGTCATCAGTAAGAATACCGACTTGGCGTTATTCCGCTGCTGGTTAGATTATCAAGTTAATCTAAACATTGAACAGAACACTGAACAGGATGTTATGATACAATAGAATGGCTTAACAAAAAAAAAAAAAAAAAAATACATGAGCCAGCTGACATCACTACACTTCTTCACTTGGGCAGATTTGGAATTTTCGATGAAATTTATGCGAGAACTAACATCTATTTGGAGAATTTGTTAATTTTTTTCAATGCTCGCAACCTCAAGCTTTCAACTCACAAGTCGTCGGCTTCTATCTTCACCTCCTGGGCTAAGGAGATTAGGATGGAACTTGATGTCTTTTGTTGGAGGTTTCAGTATTCCGACAGTTCAGTACGCTACGATACTTGGTACAATATTCGGTTCGTTACTTAGATTTTCGGCTCATGCCACCAAAGTAAATAATAAGCTTAAGTCGAGAAATAAAGGGCTGAAGGCGCTTGCTGGGACAAAGAGACAATAATTACCCCCTAAAAAGCAATTGGACGACCTGTCCTAAACTATGGTGTTCTTGTCTTGACTCCTTACCTCAGAAAGACTCAATGGCAATGCCTGCAAAGAACTGTCACTGGTTGTCTACAAATGACCTATGAAGATCACTTACATGGCGAAGCGATGATGTTACCGGTTCACCAGCATAACGAGCTGCTTTCGATGCAGTTCTTGTTAGGAATGATATCAAAAGCAACAATGCGAGTATGGCTCGTTTTGTACCACATGGTCAAATAGAGGAGTATGTTTATACTTCCGCTAGGGCTCAATTGCAATTAAACAGTAGATCAGCTCTCATAGGGACAACATTGTACTAGGTTGTAGACCACCACCTATTGATGAGAGCGAAAAACGTCACCCTCGTAACATCGGGACTAAAGTGCACAGTTGAGGTCCGGATGGAGCAATATGCTCGAGTGTTATAGGGAGCGGATTGGGATCAGCGCTAATGATTGCTGACCTGAATGTGGTCAATCACCGCATAACACAACCCATCTGTTCAATTCTTTGTCCCGTCCAATTCAATTGAGTCCTATAAATCTTTGATTACGTCCAACAGTAGTAGCTTCGTCCCTGGGACTTGATACCTAGGGTTGCATTTCGGTTTATCTGTCTCTTTTATTCATAATCACCTTGCACATTAGATTCATTATATAATAAATTGCATATATATATTTTCTGATGCAGCCCAAGTCAAGCTGTTAAAAACAACAACAACTACACTTCTTCTATATTCCAAGATCAGAGAGTCTCAAATGCACTGCAGCACCTGCAACACTCGAGCTATAAGTATACTTGAATAAAATACAGGCCTGGATGAATAAATGGAATATATTAGTGAATGCTACAAAATCAGTTCACACAATGTTCGCTCTTTTTCAAAGTTCAGGTGGCCGATGTAGTTTTAATGGTGTAACAATACCAAAGCTTTGTATATTGAAATATTTGGGCATCTGGTTGAAAAAAAATGTTGACTTGGAAACCAAACATTTCACCAGAAAGAAAGCAACTAGGCAACAAACTAACGTGGCTTGAACTGGTTGCTAGGTCGAAGTTCCAAGTTAAGTGTAGCAAAGTGCTACAGTACCAAACACACACTCTAAGGAAAATCACCGGTGTGCCTTGATACATGAGGAACAACAATATCCATGCCTGTCCGGAGAATGTAAACTCACAAAACATTTGCATTGTACATCATTTGTAGGTTCTATTTTTAGGAATCCAATGTAATTTATGTAGTAATTAATTAATTTGATTATAGTTCTAAAACTTTGGCCTCCAAAATGGACCATATGGAAAAATACATTGGGTTTAAGTCTGGGGAATATGGTGACCATTGTTGTGAAGAAATGAAGCTGCAAACGTTATCTTGTGAAAAACATTGGGTTTCTTTGGCATTATGGGATGGTGCCGAGTCTTGTTGAAACATCCAAAGGTTTCTACCGAATTGTTTACATGCCCAAGGTAATAAAGCATCGTTTAAAATCTTTTCACGGTAGATTTTTATATTTACCTTTACACACTGTTATCGCGGCCCCAAACCATTACTGGTACAGACGCTTGCTTTCGCTGGTCTAAATGGTCTTTTGATTTACACTTTAACCATATACGAACGTTTTGTTTACATATTGCTGAACCTTAAAAATTTGTCATCAGAAAAGTCCACATATTCAAGCTTGCCACTAACGTGATAGTGTTTTAACACCTTTACTCTTTCTAGGCGAATTGGCATTTGTGCAGGTGTTAAATGTTGCACTATTTGTATTTTGTAGGACTTCAATCATAGTTAATCTTTTAATATGTGCTCCTTGCTACGAGCAGACAGACGATTACGGTGACTTCTGGCCTTCACCTTTCTAACCATTTCTGCCGATGTATCTGTTTTTGAATGTTCACTTCCATGGAGTTTTTTGATGCTACCAGTATTGTAACGTGTAATGGTCCGATACACAAACACTTTGACGTAGCTCATTAACAATGTATGGTTGGGATTTTCCAGCGAAATACAAAGCAATAACGATGTTGCGTTTGAATTCCATTTGGATAACTATTTAACTGCGTAGGCTTGTAAACAAAATAACAGACAGACGCTTGATAAAACATTCACCTTTTGATTGTTAAAGCAGCGTGAAGTTGGTAAAACTTCCAGCACCGACCCCTTTATAGTTGTACGACACATAATATTGATCAATTTGTCAACATGACTTGATAGAAATATATCTTTTCTGTATGTATATAATCTCACACAGCTATTAAAGACATCGAGTTGAAACGACATACTCTTATGAAGTAGCCCCATTTCACAACTACTTATATTCGTTCCTACAGAAAATTTTACCTTGGTTTATGTCTAGGCAAAAAAACGTCTAATAACTAAATTTAGACTTTAAATTTAGAGTGAATATATTTTCATTCGCAATTGAATATCGTATGAATAGTTTTAAAATTTCGTTTTTGCTTGTTCTTTGTTATATCAGTCAGTACAAAAGAATGTTTCAGCTAGGAAGGTTCGTCTTTCGAAAGCATTTATGCGGCCAGCGGCCTGATGACAACTCGTAGTTTAGTTCGAAACATGTGTTGCCGTGGCTTAAACTTTATAACAAAAAGTTACTGTTCTCTTTTCATATTGGGAAAATAAAATATTTCTCAATATAAAAATGACCTTGAGCCAGCTAAAATTTAGATATGAGGAATAATATTTTGAGAAAAACATGTCCTAGTGCGACACGTAGAGAGTCTATAACGCAATTCGTATCACTTAGGGCCATTCACATGACATAGAAATACATTAGAGAATACGAAATGCCAAGATATGCTATTGGGGAATAATATTGAGTAGTGTATTTCAAGCCTTTACAATTGTAATAAATCCATTTCGAGTAGTCCTGCAATATAAATCGATTTTTGTTCTGTTATCGGTCACTTTTTTGGTCCGATGCAAAATGCTGAAGAGGTGGACAGTCCATTCATTTGCACAAATGAAAACGCATAAAAAGTATAAATTAGAAGAAACAAGAAAAAACGTTAAATTCGTTTGAACCGAAGCTCTAATACCATTCACAAGACATTTTAAATCATATTGTAAAACATACATACGCCCATTTGTACATGTACAGGGTGTCTCAAAAGAAAGTTCACATTTGTTGCGTTGTGCGTACGTGAGTTTTACAAAAACGGTAATTCAGCGACTGTAGCGCATAGAAAATTCTGGAGTATTCGACATGTTCGCCGTTTAAATTATACGCCATTAGCGACTTGTTCAATTTTAGAAGTGCAATATCCTGAGCGTATACTTGATGTTGTATAAGCGAAACGATGCGAAGAAATGTTTCCTGCTGCTCGATTGCAGAAACAGGCTGTACATTAGTAAGCATTATGTCTCTTCTCGGGTTGACATGATTAAAAACTCGTATGACATATGATATGATTCGCATCATCTTTTGATAAGATGAAATACTTTTGAGTATTGTGTCGACAAACGTTTCTTTACTGTCACTGTTACCACAGTTCAGTACAACCATTATGCGCTGCGTGTTTTCTTATCAAATGCTTCAACTGTGTATATGATATGATTCGCATCATCTTTTGTTAAGATGAAATACTTTTGAGTATTGTGTCGACAAACGTTTCTTTACTGTCACTGTTACCACATTTCAGTACAACCATTATGCGCTGCGTGTCTTCTTATCAACTGATGAGTGATGTGGCCAATTAGATTCATCCAAAGTAAGAAATTTTGGTCCACTGAACCAAATTGTTTGTGGAAGTTCATGCGCTTCCAACTTAGCTATACGATTTGCTACGAAACAGTTAAGTGTTGCCAAATACATCAATATCCAGTGCAACACAATGCGTGAATCTGTTCAAAAGATAATTTTATTAGTAAATTTTTCAAACATATGCTGTACTTTAATCTTTTGATAAGATGATACTTTTGAGTATTGTGTCGACAAACGTTTCTTTACTGTCACTGTTACCACATTTCAGTGAAAGCATTTTGCGCTGCGTGTTTTCTTATCAAATGTTTGAACGGATGAGTAATGTGGCCAATTAGATTCATCCAAAGTAAGAAATTTTGGTCCACTGAACCAAATTGTTTCTGGAAGTTCATGCTCTTCCAACTCAGCTACACGATTTGCTACGAAACAGTTAAGTGTTGCCGAATGCATTAATATCCAATACAACACAATGCGTGAATCTGTTCAAAAGAGAATTTTATTAGTAAATTTTTCAAACATATGCTGTACTTTAATCCAAGTGTTACACAACAGCACGGCGGCACATAGCTTTTACTGGCGCAACCTTTGACTTTGCCATAAGTAGCGTGGTAATGTACTGTCCATTTACAATAGTGCGCAAATAGAGACAGCATCCGTATGCACGTTGCTATGCATCTGCGAAGCCATGAATCTCGCAAGCTTGTTGTGGTGATAAATTGACATATCGAGGAATTTCGATGTTTTTCAACTGCATCAAATGGTTTTCTATATGTAGCCACAAGTTTTTTTAGCGCTATTGGAAGAGGATCATCCCATCCTAAACGTTGAATCCATAATTCTTGGACAAGGATTTTGCAGCGGATCATAACTGGGCTTAAAATTCCGAGTAAATCATATATTCGTGCAACAACAGATAAAATTGATCGTTTCGTAATAATTATTAGTGGTTTCATGGTCATCTACCTTGATGTTTACTTCTTGGGTATCCTCTCTCTATTGTTCGTGGTTGCAGTTCCACTTTGCCTGACGCAAGGCTGCTTTTGCTAAGAGAGCCTTTACCTCTTTAGCTTTGCAGTTCAACTCTTGTATGTTATTTGCGCCAGTAATTAAGTCGTCCACAAACATGCCTTGTCGCAAAACACTTGCTCCAATGGGGTATTGATTCTCGTATTTATCAGCAATATACTTCAAACTCCGTATTGCTAAAAATGGTGCGCATGATAACCCATAAGTAACAGTATTCAACTGAAAGAGTTCAAAGGTTCATTAATATTATTTCTCCATAAAATTAATTGAAAGATACGATCAAGTGGATGAATCATGAATTGCCGGTACATTTTGGATATGTCTGCTGTGAGAGTATATCGATGTAAGCGAAAAGACAAAAGTGTTAGTATCAAATCTTGGTGAATCTTGGGTCCGACTAACAAAATATCCTTTAGTGATATATGCGCAGACGTTCGAGCTGAAGCATCGAATACAACTCGAAGTTTTGTTGTAGCACTTTGAGGACGAAGCACACAGTAATGTGGTATCACATAATGTGGTTTTGAATGATCTACGTTATTGATTGGGCTCATATGCTCTAAGTTCACATACTCATCCATAAATGCTTTATAAAGTTCCTTGAGTGGCTTATTTCGGTCTAGACGACGTTCAAGTAATTTCCTAGAATATCCGGCGATGTTTTGACCGGTAGTCTTACTTGGGCTCGACCTGAGTCTAGTACTATTGTGTTTTGTTCGAATTGTTCTTCGCAATATCTTCTTTCGATTGCGCAGCACGTCTTGGGTCATGAATCGAAAACTCTTTTACTTCCCAGAATCTTCGAAGCGTTTGATCCAGGTCATGCGTACGAGCAACATTGCATATGAATGTGTTACAGGAGTGTTTTGCTTTGAATCATATGCAAGTTTTGTATCCATATCTACTTTTGACAAAACAAGTTGAATTATCATCCCAATTCATGAAGCGCTGAGACAGTATTAACAATTGTGCGAAGCGACGATGCATCTGACTTGTTCATGGCCTGTACATTAAAAAGATGGTTAATGTGGTCGAGAAATATTAGCACTTTTTTATCATACCGCTCCTTTAGCTGTTTAAGTGCTTTCGGGTAATTTTTCTCTGTGACTTGAAATGGCTCAACGACCTTCAATGCTGCACCTGAGAGACAAGTTAGCAAGTAATTAAATTTGTCTATAACTGTTATAAAACGCTTGTAATCACTATACTTGCCATCAAACTTGGGTAACTTAAGGGCTGGTAACCGATTTTGACTGGAAAAACTATTGAAGGCAGTTCCATGAAAGAAACTCGGCTCATCATGCTTTTGAGTTTTATTTGTAGCAAGGCGTTTCTTAATAATTAAATAATTCTTCCAATTCGCCGAGTGTGCTGTCTGCTGAGTTTAATTTTTCTATTTGCGTTTGGAATTGGCATACTTGTGCAAAATACTGAGTGTCTCAAAATAAAGTTCACATTTGATTTGCTGATTGCGTGAACGCAACTATTCCGAGGGGCGCGGGGGTATGTCAATCGGTAGCCTAGCTTTTGGGAATTTAGTCGCTATGGAGCGTTTCTCGAGAGCGGACCGTGCGTTGTGCGTACGTGAGTTTTACAAAACGGTAATTCAGCGACTGTAGCGCGTAGAAAATTCTGCAGTATTCGACATGTTCGTCATTTAAATGATGCGCCAAGCATCAACTCATTGGAAAATGGGTCGAGAATTTTGAACAGACCGGTTCAACGCTGGAAAAATCAAAATCCGGGCGTCCAAGGTCTTCGAGATCGTTCGAAAACGTAGACAGACTTTTTTGAAGATGAAAGGGGACGCACAGTTACAGTGAATTCAGTGTGGAGATGTTAGACGACTTCTTCGTGCCTGAACTGCAAAATTTTCCTGGTTATAACCAAAGAACATGGTTCCAGCAGGACGGAGCAACTTCACACACGTCCAACAGGTCTCTACCACGAATTCATGAAATTTTTCCTGCAAATTAATCTCCAGGAGTGGTGACATAAATTTGCCTCCACGAAGTCCCGATTTAACCCCTACGGACTTTTTACTGTGGGGTTACGTCAATTCTAAAGTTTACGGAAACAAACGGGCTTCCCTGGCACAATTTAAAGAAAATATCCGTCACGAAATGGCAGCCATTACGGAGAATACCTACCTGAATATCATTTGGTCAATATCATTATTAAGAAATAAATTCCCAAAGTGTGTATTTTAATATGTAATAAACATTTTTTCAGTAAACTACTTACTTTTCTTTTATCGATTTTTTAAATGTGAACTTTCTTTTGAGACACCCTGTATATGAAGCGGCTTTTCACTAAAATCCACAAAATGGAGTTTCAAGCTAATATTGATTTAAATAAATAAGTTTTTCATACAATAACACAATAGTGGGCCGTGGGTTTGTATGGAGCTACCCCAAAAAGTGGGCGTCAATCTTGATACTTTAATAAACTGCAATAAGTAGAAGTATATGTGCCAATTTTCAACTGGATAGCATAAACATTGGTGCACAAAAAACTACATCCAGACAGAAGGACATGGCTAGATCGACTCGTCTCGTCGAGCTGATAAAGAATATATAAACTTTATCGGGTCTACGATGCCTCCTTTAATGCGTTCCAAACTTTCAGATAATACCATTTCACACTATCGGAGGTGTCACAGAAATCTATTTCACATTTTCACATATTAAACATTTAGCACATTTCATTACTTAATTTAAATTTATAAAAAATGCGTATTTATTTGCTGAAAACCGACCAAGTCGGTTTACGCAACAACAACGAATAGCAGCGTTGCCAACACAAAACTCGTTTGTACACTAAAAACGTTTTTCTATGAAATCTCGGAGATTTCTCGAAATTTTTTAAAGAAATTCAAATCACCAGACGGATTTTTGTCTAGAGATTTCTGGGACACCTCCGTATGTGTGAATGGTATAAAAATTGGATGAGAGTAAGCTCCGAAGTACAAAAAAACCAGCTAATTCATGAAAATAATATGCACGTTTGCATTCCAAATTTTAATAAAAAAATTTCAAATTTGTTTGTGAAATAAATATATTGGTTCATCGAACTAGGCAATACTTTATAGGCTTAATAACAGTCGTGACATTGCAAACTAGGATATAGCGTAAAAAAAAATGAGCTATAAGGGTATAGGCAAGGCTTGAGAATAATGGCCCTTAGTCTTACACACACTTGCAGGCCCGTCTTAACGGTATGGCACATTGGGCATTAGCCAGGGTCCTCGCGTGGTATCTTTTTTTAACTTAAAATAAAAAAAAATACTTAAAATAAAAATATCACAAACCGGGCTACGGGGCCCGTTTGTTATATAAAAGTAGAATAAATTCACTCGAAAATTGCTACTATATATACATAAACGAGGCCCCGCGTCTTAAAAAAATCTTAGTTGTTAGAGTAGCGTGGCCCCGCTTGTCAAAAATCGCAAATTGAGAGTACCTATAGTTTTTTTTTAAAAATACGCGGCTCGAATTCGAATTTGGCACAAACATTTATATATGTACATATATATATATATATATGTACATATATATATGTATATATATATATATATATATATATATATATATATATATATATATATATATATATATATATATATATATATATATATATATATATATATATATATATATATATATATATATATATATATATATATATATATATATATATATTATAAATAAATAGTATTGAAATAAATATAAACATGAAATTTATGATTTTTTGACAGACGGACGGACGGCTTAGTAATACGGTTCCGTTTTACCATTTAGTACGGAACCCTAAAAATTAATATAAATGACGCATACAATTGAGAATAATTTTTAAGTACCCTCTATTCAAACTTAAACCCATGTTTATGTTTTACAAGACTATTTGAAACTTCGTTTGTATGGTGTTACAGCTCCGGTTCAACTGAAGTTATTTTACATTAAAAAGTAAGAGATAAAATATGCATTTGTATACCATTCACACATAGTAGGAAATGGTATTATCAGCTTGTTGGAAAGTTATATAAATATTATTGATCAGCTCGACGAGACGTATCGATATAGCCATGTCCATCGACTGTCCGTTAGTTGTTGCACATTTTTTAGATATTGCACATGATTTGTATTCAAATGCATATGGGACTGGATTATATTTGTACTAGCGATCTGCTTTCACTTATTCAAATCCCTTTGGTCTTTTGTCCTAAGCTTCTCTAAATACTCATACAAGTCGACTCTAATCGGGCTTTTTTGTTCTACTCCAAATATAAGAATACTCGGTGTTTTAAGGGTGCTGGAAGGTACTGAGTTATTGATTGCGTACTGTACTTTATTAATAAGTTCCTACCAATCAGCTTGGTTTATCGGATTTGATAATTTTCCTAACATTGGTGTCAATACCCGAATAACGCGCTCGACTTGACCTGAGGTGCGCCCGTGACTTTAATTGACCAATATTATGATTCGATAATAGTTCAGCGAACTCTATTGAAGTAAAACCAGATCCTCTGTCTGATATAACTTTACGGGGTCGGTTATAAATCTTAAAATACCTACTTAAACTAGCGATGACTTCTTTGGTACTAGTTGAATTAACAGGGAATAATTTCACATATTTGGTAAACGGGCCAATCACGACTAACAAATGTTTTCGATGTCGATATAAACTATGTCGAACGGAATATATGCTTTTGAAATACTATGAAGCGTCCTATTACTGTTTTTCGAGACGGAGTGCAGTATGCATCCCAAACAATTTCGAATATATTCCTCTATTCTGCTTCTCATTGACTGAAACCAATATTTTGATTTCATATTATTAAAACATTTTTCAACTGCAATATGACCAAGTTTTTCATGGCACTGACTTATTAGTTGTTCCCGCAAATTCATAGGCACATATAGAACAAATTACGATCCTTGCGATAAACCACTTCAACTGATAGTGCAAAATGTTCAGCGGGTCGCTCCTGTAATTCTTCTCGTATTTTATTTACCGTATCGTCCTTTATGTTTGCTTTGCAGAATCAATTCAATACCGCCAAGATTGTCGCCTACAATTCCAATATATTCACAAAATTTATCTGGTACTAAATAAATATCAGCACTAGGCTGAAACGAGTGCGTATTTGGGTTCAACGATTTCATACGAAAATACGATAACAATCCGAAACAGGAGTGAAATTGCTTCGTATTATTAGGTACAAGCAAATTTTTTACGACTTGTAAATGCATATCGTTTGGCAAACCCTGTGACAGTAACGTTATATCCCAAATAGTAAATTGTTGTCTTCAATAAGTTGATTTTGTTCCATTTAATTTCTTAATTAATTTTACTTAAGCGTTGCAGTAACTTTGACAGAATTTCAAAATGCTCTTCGAATGTTTTTGTTACTATAACTATATCGTCCATTAAAACAACGATTTATCTATATCTAACCAAGTCACTAAGTGTATCAGAAATATATCTTTGAAAAACTGATGATTCAAACCAAAAATCATTCTTAAATATTCAAAATGCCCATGAGGTGTCACAAGGGCAGTATATTTAATAGGTTCATCATCAACATCTCATTGGTTAAATCCACTTTTGAGGTCAATCAGGGAAAAGTATTGCTTACTTTCTATATATTCTAAACAGTCTTCATTCAATGGCATGGGAAAATGCATTCATTCAATGGGAAATGGGAAAATTGTCGCGAACTGTTAATTTATTCAAACTTCGATAGTCTACTCACATCCTGATTTCTTCTGATTTCTTTTTCACTAAAAATATAGGTGACGTATATGGCGACTTACTCTCCCTAATCACTCCCTCTTTTAATAAATTATCAATAATGTCAGCTAGTTTTTTTCTTTCATAATACGAAAAGCGTCTTGGCCAATAACTAACTTGGTAATTGAATATTAATTTTGCATTTAGGTTGCGTTGCGATATTATTTAAAATGTCAAAATAGTTCGCCTGTATGACATCTCTACATTTCTTAGCATTTATTACTCCTATTTCATACCCTATGTCTAATTCTTTATTCTCCAAAGTGGCAACGCAAGCGCAGATATCGTTTGATTCGAGGAGCCCCTGTCTTATGTCAATAGCTGCTTTAAACTGATCCATAGCTACATTACAATACAAATTTTTTAGTATTTTAGATTAATTTTAGAAACACACATTCACACTCTGTTCTATGTTTATGACGCTCAATTATGCATTGATTTAATAAACTTAACTTGCTTTCTTTCATTTGTATAAATTTAAGATAAAGTAGGCTAAGGATATCCATTCCAAGTAATAAAGGCATTGCTTATTACTAATACGTTTATTTTATAGTTTTTTTTTCATTAAAATTAATAATAGATCTTATTTGACCTTTAAGTGTAATGTTTGGCCAATTTATTCCATAAAATTTGCTTATCTGAGACAGTTTTGATAAATACTATTCTGGCACCATTGATCTATTAATAAAACTAACCGGACTACAGGTGTCAAAGAGAGCGAAATAGGTATACGAGTACACATACATATTAGCTGTGCATCTATGTTTTTTTGTTACTATTTATAAGTAACTTACTAAATTAATTGCTGCGCATCCCCAATTACAGTAGTGTTTCTAAATAATTTATTAATTTATAATTTATAAATTTTGAATTCAAATTGCAAAATCAATCCCAAAGAGAAACCCGGAATACGTTAACGAATTCATTGAAGTGACCACGAATAAATTATAGGATCTTATGTTACACTCATTTTGAAATTCAAGAAACACAACATATCCTACTCTAATATATTAATTTTGTATACAGTAGTACCAGTAAATCTTGAATCTGGTTAATGATTTTATTTAAAATTAAATAAAATTTATTTTTTTCAGATTGAAGACTCAACTCGACATGCGGCTGAGTATGCTTCAAAGGTGGCCAGATTGTTTGTGAAATTAAAAATGTAACGACTTTAATATTTTTAACTGAAATATATTAAATTTCATTTATTTGAATTTCAGGTATGATCAAGCTGCAGAAGCTCTAAGAAAGGAGATTGACTTAAACCAGCAAACTGAGTCGTATGGACAAATAGGTCGTCTAGCAGTTGCCTTGGTTTTAGTACAATTGGGCCGGGGAGATTCTGTAGCTGCCGAAAAAGCATTTAAGGAATGGGGAAATTGTTGCGATCCCCAAGAAGTTTCCACGTTGTCAACACTTCTGCAAGCTTTTGAAGATGAGGACCCGGAAGTTGCAACTCAAATGTTAGGCTCCCCATTTATAAAACATATGGATGTTGAATACTCCATATTAGCAAGAGAAATTCCATTACCGAAAGTAATCAAGGTGCCATCCAGTAAACAACATGATGGTGATGTAAGTATTCCATTGACATTTTAATTTACCCGTATTAGTATTAAGCTTAAAATTTATCTATTTTTAGACACTAAACTCCTCTGATAAATGTGTTGATGAGGAAGATGAGAATGAGGGAGGACTGTGTTAATTCAATTAATTGAATATTTTGTTATCAAATTTAAATATTCACATAAACCTCTACAGAAAATGTTGACTAATCAGAACTTATATTGATTTTGATGTTGCAGAAAATATTCAAAACTTTATTAAATATTTTAGAAATGTCTTGCAGCTTATTATATTAATTGTATTCCCTTTGAATTGAAATAAAATTAACAAAAACTATCTCCTTGCAATGACTTTGTGTTTTATTACTTAAAGAGTTATTGTACTACCTTCAACAGCGAACAATACCAACCATGATCTCCGACTTTTTTGCTCTAAGTTGGAAGAAATGGATGTAGGCGGCATGATCTTAAACACGATTAGACCACGTGTCACACTAGTGATTTCGTACTTCGAACGTCAATTGTGTGTCGATATTGTGCGAATTAACACCGTCAGAGTTTTCATTGGGGGTGAAAATATTCGGCGACATGAACGAAACATTTATACGGAAACATAATTGAATATTAAGCCAAAAGTATAAACTTACCGTTTTACTGGTTTATCCCAACTAGATTGCATTGATGATGCTCTGTTGTATTGAATGACCGGTGGCAAGAGGCCAATGAGGCCCGTTGTGAACCACAAAACTTTTATATAAGAGAGAGAGAGAGAGAGAGAGACTCATACTACAGCTACTATGTTATTGACGTCAATTTTGGACATTTCTGAAAGGTCATTTAGAAAGTACTCCCCTATATGTATAAATCTCCACTTATGGACGGGAAACTACGCAGCACGGGATGAACGCTCTTCTCCTCTTCGATGTTTTAACAGCTTCTTAATAGATAGGCAATGTCCCGTGAGAATGTAGAAATCAGTTTTGTCTAACATAAAAATTGATCGGTTCCTTTTTTCGTCACATCCTGGCCAAGTTTGTTTGGATATATCACATATGGCTAATTTGAGCTAGCGTGCAATCGCGGCTCTGATGGTGTTTCGACTAATGAGCATCTTGCCTGTTGACAGAGGCATCCAAGGAGGGCCGATTCCTTACTGCGAATGATCTTGGCGATGGTACACTGTCCTGCAAGGTCATCTGCTCTGCCCTGGGACCCACACGAGGTGAATATTATAACGCTGGGCCATCTCGTTAACAGATCTGCAGAATTCAGTCATAGTTTTTTTATTTTATTGTACAACAGTGCAAAGCTTGTAACGCTGCTTGACTATCTGAGTATAGGAATGCAGTGCTTTGTCAGACGGCAACTTCGATGCTTCTAAAGTTTGGAAACCTGGAAGAGCCTTCTACTCCAATTTCTGTAGGGTATACACCTCTTCAGACATGATTGTTTTTCTTTTAACAATCTGTAAAATGTGGAATACAATATTCAGTGTGTTGTGGTATATCCCAACAGTAATTTAGGTTCGTTGACTGGCGTACTCTATCGTCAATGTGTTGCTTTTTCTAATCTTATAGCGGCGATGGTTGTTTTTTGGCAAAAAAATCAGGATCAAGCAACGATGTGTGAGCAGATGCATTATCGTCATGCAAAAGCGATGAATTGCTTGGCCATAAATCCAGGCGTTTTCTTCATATTGCTTCACGCAACCGACGCAATTCTTCAAGGTAATAATCTTTATAGACCTTACGACCATCTGGCAAGAACCATTGTACCGAAGAAAATAGTGAGCAAGATCATAGTTGATCAAACTTGTCGCGCTTTTTTCGGACTTGGCTCTTCTGACAGCTTTTATAGGCTTTGGTTTCGACTTCATAACCATTTACATACCTATGTTTCGTTATATGACCCTTTTGAACAAATGTGGATAGTCGTTGACGTCATTCACCAGCTCCTGAGCGATGCCTATGCGACGGTTCTTTTGGTAAAAATTAAGCAATGAACATGAGCCAATCAAAAGCCGACATCCTCAGCAACTTCTCTAAAAGTAATTCGACGATTCTTCGTAACAATTTTCTACACTGCTTCAACGACTTCATCAGTTGTTATACTGGGGCGTCCAGCTCTTCGTCATTAATACATGGGCCATCTGTCAAGAGCTTGTACCATTTATAATTTTTTTTTTTTTTTTGTTTAAAGTAGGCTCGCCAAATGCCACAGTCAAAACTTTAAGTGCGTTGGATGACTTAAATTTATTTTTTACTCAAAATTTAATACAGATTCTTTCACCCATTTGTTTCGAAGACATCCTTCTCAACACAACAGTGACTTGTTCGTGATTTTTTTTTTTTTTTTGCAGAAAAGTTTTAATTACTGCATATTACTTATTTGTTTGGGGGAGGTTGGGTTTTGTATAGAGGCTACCCCAAAAACCTGGTGGTACCCGTCCACTAGTACATGTGTGAGAAGCGACTATCCCACAGTGGTCGATTCCATAGGCCAAAAAAGTCAAAAGTTTGACACCAAATGTATCATCACTATATCTATATCAAACTGATAATACAATTTCACACAATGTATGAATGGTATAAAATGGTAGATAAGGTATGACTTCTTAGAAATATCCGCGAATTTTCAAAAAAAAAAAAGACATTTGCACCCACAGATCGGATAATAACCTCCTCTAGCGCCTCGTCAGAGTTACATTCTTACGCAGAGTCACTTGCTGTCCTGGACTGGTTATTTATGTATAACTTTTCGCTTATTCGCATCTGGCCTCGAGTAAGTCCATTGCGCTATCCGCAGTCTGCTAACCTGGCCGGTGGCCTAAGCTCGGCCTTTCAGAAACTATCGCACTAGTTAGTTGAGCTCGATAAATACGATAATAGCACAGAAGGAGATTACTTTGGTAATCAAAAGTAAACAACTGTGTTCGACATGGAAGATAATTTTGTAATTTTCAAGGGTTGATGGGTAGTTTTAATTATATTTTGGTATTTGAAAAGCATAATATTTAGACTTTCTTAAATGATCGTATAATTTGTCTTTGTCGACTCTCGCTAAATGGTTAAAAAAAGGTAATGGAAAAACATGGGATGTTTAACTTGAGGATTGTCAACCCATAGCTTCAACTTCATTATAGAGATCTGGTTGTTTATACCGAGATGCTTCATATCGTTAGAGAGATGAAAATGCAAAACAAAATTGGAGAAATTATGAAATCCGAAATTTCATCAACAATTTTTTCATCAGAGCAATACAACCAGAAAAAACGGAAGTCTTGTGAGGTTTTCAATGTTCCAACTGGTTTAGTAGTGGGAGTCACAACTGATGGCAAAACTGCTAATACAGGATCTGAAGCGGGCTTGTGGAAACTTCTTCAAACTAATGGCAGTTAGTTAGTCTTTCTGTCACCGATCTGACCTTGAGATGAAATCAGCTCTTACAACGGTTCCCGAAATGAAAATTTGGTTGATTATTACCATAAAACTAAAAGAAATGCGGAAAATATTCCCAGATTATCATTCATTCCCAGAATACTTTGAAGTTAAATTTGCTCTGCTCGTCGGAAATTTGGTCGTTGCAGTCTTATACATTTTACCAGGATGTTTCAATTACTGCCGTCATCTTACAAATATTTACTTTTCCAATCACACTTGATGGCAGATGTTTTGCAGGTCATGTAAGAGTTGCAGAAGAGTCTTCAAAAGTGACGTATGATTTTGTCCAATGTTTTAACGTTGAAAGATAACGCTCTCTCTCGAAAAATATTACTTTCTGCTTGTACTTGTCCCATAAATTCTGTACGGTAATAAATAATATTCACACTTCGCTCGACACTCGCGTTCTGATCTCATTCTTGACTGCATAATTTAATACATTTTATCTTCAATACATTTTAGAAATATTTGAATACGTGCGATATTTTTTTATGGTAAAAAGATAATAATATCCATCAGATGTTCATACCATTTGGTGAAGAAAATTAAATTGTAGTTACACTTTAGACATCCGACATAAAATATGGCCTGCCTGTTTACGAGCAAATTCTAAGCTAAATGTCTTCGTGTCATTCTTTAACACGTAATATAAATGCAGGGGCGTATCCATGACTCTCTTGGATGTGGAACTCCATTACTCTTTGGCGGGAAGGTTTAGTGGGCAATCCTACTAAAAAAAGAAAAACCAGGAAAAACAAGAGAAATCCAGATAAATCCTTAATACCTATTCCAATTTTCTATGCTGTTTTTTTTTTTTTTTTTGACTATTATTTTATGAAAATGAAGCGAAAAAAAAAATATTTTTGTACTGAACAAAAATGTAGTAGGGGAGGGAGAAGTCTCCAGTACCCTTTCCCTGGATCCACCAATGATAAATATATTATAGTTTAATATATAAAATTCATATATGTATGTATTATAGTTTTTAAATAAACTGATCAACATTTACATGTACAAAAAAAGTCGAGTGTGAGTTCTCATGAGGTAGAAATGAAACTGCATTCTGGTTAATCTGTAAGAGAGTGATATGAATAACTATGGAGGTGGTAAACGAAGTCAAACGGAAAATTATTTTTGGCGTTGCCGGCATCAAACAATAACAACAGCAGCTATAGCAACAGCAGCAACAAGTACAACAACAAACGTTCCCAAGGACGACTGGGTTTTCGCCCCGGACCGATCTGCACAAGATTCGTGCAGTCAAAGGTTGTCCAACTTAGCCCAAGGGGCTGTATCAGCTCAAACGAAGCTGTTACAACAACAACAACAAAACGTAGGGAAACGCTTTCTGTCTCGCACGAAATTTACGAAAAAGCTCTGTAGAAGTCGTTACCGATTTCTTAGTTTTATTTCTAGCTGCTTTCTCTCTCTCTGTTCCTTGGCGTTGCCTGCATCAAACACAATAAAAATAGCAACAGCTACAGCAAAGGAGCAACAAGTACAACAACAACAACAATGTATATGATGATAGAGACGAAGGATAGGGAAACTATATAGAAACGAGTTTTATCTCTTCCTTCTGGCTATTACATGCAAACTTAGTATAGCTTTGTCTCTTTGGGTACAGGGTATACTAATTAGTATCATCTGCTTATATATACATATATCGCAATATCCAACTTTGGTGTCTCTACCTGTTACAATATAATTTGTGAGATCTTTTTATTTATCCTACCTTAAATATATCAAGATTTATTCTTTATACGTGTCAAAGTCCATCTTTCGAATGAAACATATTTCTCCTGGCATGTTCAATATACGAATATACAAGTATGTACACAAATATGTGTGTACTTGTAGATACGAAAATATATAAAGCTGTGTGTATATAAGATACAAATTGCCAAATAATGGGCGTGACATCCACATATATAGGTATTCTAAATATTTAAGTTTGGTGAATATATTTTAGGCTCCATACTTTTAGACACATATGGTTATGTCGACTTTTAATGCTGATCAGGCATATACTTACTATACCTGCTTCTGTTTGTAATATTCATATATACTAAGTATGCCTTAACCCGTACAGAGCACAATATAAAATCTCGGAAATATGACCCGATGGAGGGAACGATAGGATGGATTCGGACGCTTCCGGTTATAAATTTTATTTGGATTTGTAAACTTGTTGTTTTGTGAAGTGTATTTTCAGTTTCAAGATGTAATTTAAGTCTGCATAGGTATAAAATGGTCGTGAACACACGTTCTACTTGTTTATATTGAAAGTTGTGTAATATAATTTTTTAGGTTTAACTCAGATTTTTATAGTTTTAATTCAGAACATAAAACACCTCATAAAATTATTCAATTACCAACATTCACAACGTAGTTCCAAAGCTTTATTTAGATTTTTTATTATACAAATATGAAAATGAGGTTTAAATAATATAAAATTTATTGCGAAACAATTGGGCTCTTTTTACCTATGTCAACTATATTGGAGTTATTTTGCGATGCTGTTCCGTTGCCGGGACTTGATGGGATAGCACCAGCCCTGTCAATGCTCCAGGGATTCGAACCTGATATAGGTGAATCAGCATGTCCAAACCCAGAATGGTTTTCGTGATCAACAGCATTGGCTCCATCGTATTGCGTATTTTCCAAACGCGTAATAAGCCTTTCATCTTCTTCGCCAAACTCGCCACCCATCAGAGTTGGTTCACCAACTACCATCACGTCCTGTGACGAGAGAGAAAAACTAGGTCCCGAAGGAGAACGCTTTTGGTTCGTTACTGGAGGTGTGCTAGCGTTATTAGCGCCACCAGAATTGGACCCTTTCCGCTTGCGACGCTTATTCGCTGGCCGTTGAGGATCCTTTTTGCCGGGAGGTGCCACCATTCTCTGCCATTTCTGGAACAACGTAGTCTTTAAACAGTCTCGTGGACTAAGTGCATATGCTTTGTGCCTAGACATTAGCTCTTGCATTGGTTCAAGAATAACACATAACCGCAAATAATTTAGCGTTGAATTGGTTATACCTGCTCTAGTGATATTTTTTGTTAGTTGATCTAATACCATTGGATCTGGTGGCAGAGATGTACCAATAACAGATCGCGGTATAAGTTCTCGATGTCCCTTAATTGTCATGTGCCAGGATTTTATTCGCATGTAATCGTCATACATGAATTCAAGAATTAATCTTGCATCTGCACACACTTTGGTAAAAAAAGGTTTGCCATGTTGTGTAATTACTGTGCAATGGTCGCAATCTAATGTAATCGAAGTGTTGTGAAATGACTCCTTTGCGTGCTTCAATTGGAAGTACAAGTCTGAAACTCCGCCTTCGTATATGCTTCGAAAAAACCTGGGAATTAGTGTTCGCCCGATTGTATACCGTTTCGGTCCATCTTCCAAGCAGAAAAGAATGGTTAATCGTGCATCGTCCTCGAAAAACTCTGTTGTAAAGGAGTCCCACCAACAATTGTCGCTCTCTTCGTTCCGCTGTTGCAGACGTTTGTTAAGTTCAAAAACCCTGTGTTCAGTGTGGCTAAAATAAGAGTTATGTCTTCTAAATCCTTGATCAATTCGTTCCATTTGTTGCGGACCACCCATCATTGGATGGTTGCCACCATGACCAAAGGGAGATGCCGTTGGCATGGGATTAAATTGATTTCCTACGCCGAAAACAGCTTGAGAAGAAAAATGTCCACCTTGACCGCTGTTGAAAGGCGTACCAGAGCTAGCTGGTCGATTGAATTGTCCAATTCCGGAAGGGGACCCAAAAGGCCCCCCCACAGGCCCGTTAAAATTACCAGCGCCTGATGATTGACTGTAATTATTCGTCATATTTTGAGACCCAACTGGTCCAGGAGTCGATGAGCCTGAAGGTGCAGGTGAAGATGTATACTGAGGTGTGTTTGATCCAGGTGGGTTTGTATTCTGAAAAACCATTGTCTGATTGCCAGCCGGCGACGATTGGCCAGTTTGTGGGTATGGATTACCGCTGGAATTATATGGCAATCCGCTTGGAGGAAACCCACTTTGGTTTCCGCTTTCCTGATTTATTGAAGTTGAATTGTTCGACGGCAACAGTGGCGTGTTTTCAGAAACATTTACATTTTTCCAAGTACCATCATCAATTGCCGATTGGGACGTCATTGTGTTTCCAGTATTCAATACACGACGGTTCATTCCTAGCATAATATGATCATACGGTTCACAAGATTATGTCTGAAAGGAGGAAATTATTTAACTTTTTACACTCAATTCAGGCCATTATTTGCTTTTTAAAAGCTTTTATTTGTCGATAACACCTTAACAATTCGCTATCACCATACAAATAACAAAAACACTACAAAATCATAAACATCGCGCTAGGCAATATATTGTTGCACTTTAAAGCTTTATTGCTTTTGAAATATTCCAAATTCCAACCATATAATAACATATTGTTTGTAATTCAGTTTACCTTACTGACACAAGTGACAAAACAACCAACTTAATGCAGGAAAAAAAAGAAAATTTATTCTGTATCTACCAAGTGTGTTTCTATAAGTGTTGACGCATCCGAAAAATATAACAATCCTTTTTTTTGTCTTCTTCTTTATATTTGACATCCACAACAAATAGAGATGGATTTGAAAAACTAAAATATGAGAATCTTCAAATTATTTTTTTTTAAATAAATTGCTGGTCGCATATACTATATAGACTCACGAACAATTCAACCGATGGAAATATATTTTATTTTTTATATTGTTTTTTTCGTCTTTGAAAAGTTTGAAGTATTTGGTTTGAAAATGAAACGTTATTCATAGAGAGAAATGAAGGTTAGGCTATTTGTCTGTCCGTCTGTTTATTCCTTATAGGCGCCTAAATTAGTGTAACTATAGTTGTAAAATGTATATAGTGTTTTATTATCAATCAGTAGACTGTTTCTGGCTATATGTATATCATTTGGAAAAAATTGGTACCACGCCCACCAATATTGACGCAGATGGACTTGGTACAAAAGGATTCGAGTGAAATACATGAAATACGATCGTGGAAAAATGGACTGTGACACGCTCCCAAAACTTTAATCTTTAACTTTTTGATGAAGATAAAAGACATTTGGTATATACATACATATGTAAAGAGCACCGGGAGAAATAAAATCCGCTGGAAAAAACTGAGAAAAACCTTTATGCACAAAAAAAAATTATTCTTCTGCATGCACTTCCTCGATTAAAAAAAAAATCACTAAAAACTATTAAATTAATATTATAACAAATAAAATATTAAATTTTGTCCCTTTTTTATTTATTTAGTTTTTAGCACGCGATTTATTCATGCCGATTTTGATTTTTACCATATTTTCTGTTATATGGCACTAATATTATACTCTTGTGCTTTAGTTTAGTGTACTTAGATATGATAAAAAAATGATTTTCTAAACTGTTTTAAGGGTCAATTTGTCGCACATTTTTACTTTTCTTTTCGCACATTTAGCCATTTAGAAACCAAATTTTCTTGTCAGCATTTTTCCAATATTTGGCACCCACAAAAAAAAATTCCGAATTTTGATTAGAAATTTAGCACTTTCTCGTCGTTTCATATACGCAGCGCAGTATCATATATGGAAGAAAGAAAAACGGTGCTAAGCAAGCAGATTATGCGCAAAGAAATAATGTAATTCTGCGCATAATCAAAAAATATAGTTATGCACTTGGCGCCTCTGCAAATAACGAAATGAAAAAAAAAATGCAAGAGAAATGTAAAAATGGGAAATTTCTTTTTGAAGAGGGATTAATGTGAATATTTACCCTGTAGGCGACAATTCAAATATTTATATTAATTCGTCAAAAAGAATATAATTGTGCAAATTCTCAACTTGCGTACAATTTATTGTATTTTGTGGCACAATAGATCAAATATCTGAATAGGAGATTTAAAAGAAATTATTCCACAAAAATTAGTGAAAGAATAATTTAATGTATTTATTTTCTTTTTCATCCACTTTTAATCAATTAAAATTGATTTGCATGAATCGAAAGGAGAAATAAAATGCTGTTTTTGCTGTTTAAGTTATTAGAAGCTTTAACTTACCGCTGCTAGGTGTTGACTGCACGACTTCCAAAAATGAAAAGAAAGTTCGGTTCACGAGGTTTATTTGAATTCGCTCAACATGGCTAATTGCATTTGTCAAATTTGCAAATACAATTCTGAAAAGTCACATATGTCAGCTATATTGAATTGTAGGAAACTGCAAAATTTCCCTGTTGTTTGGCAGTTGCATTCGATTTGAAATTAATGAAATAATGTAAATATATTTACGGTATTCTGTTGCAGTGCGAAAATATTTAAAAATTTAATAACTGAAAACAAGCGACAAGAGCAACTACAGTTTTATTGTGAAATATCTTTTGCGTGATACTTTCCCATTGGTTTTCCCTGCAAATCATCCAATTCATAGTAGCTGCCGCCGAACTACGTAAGTTGTAAATTTCTTCGTTACTCTGTATTAAAAATCTGCTCCAACGAAGAAAGGCCTAAAGAGAGAGTTAACCACTAGAATCTAGTGACTAGATTGATCAGATGCCAAATTACTTGTTGTTGTTGACATTTGACTCTTTAATTGCCGCTGTACATTTTTAAGACAGTTTAAAGTTTATATTATTATTATCAGTTTGTCTGAAAGTTTGTAACGCATTAAAGGAGGCATCGTAGACCCCATTCTTGATCAGCGCGACGAGACGAGTCGATCTAGCCATGTCCGTCTGTCTGTATGTTGTTGCGCATTTTTTGGGTACAATTTTAATACTATGCAGTTGAAATTTTTCACATACACTTCTTTTTATTGCAGTTTAATAGTGTCAAGATTGCCCCGCCACGCCCACTTTTTGGGGTAGCCCCCATACAAATCCACCGCCCATTTTGACTCTTTGTATGAAAAACTTTTTTATTGTACTCAATATCAACTTAATAATTGATACGGTAACTTCAAGTGGTCGGGTGGTTGACATATACATTAATGGGTGGGACCCATTAATTATATTTGGGGTAGCCCCCATATAAACCTACTGCCCACTTTTGACTTTTTGTAGGAAAAGTCCTTTATTAAAGTCAATATTAGGTTGAAATGCAATGTGAAGCCTTTTTGTCAGCCTCTTAACATTCATAGACTAACGGGCGTTTCCCGCCCCCTTTTTGGGGTAGCCCCCATGCAAACATACTGCCCACTTTTTGTGAGAAAAACTTATTTATTAAAGTCAATATTAGGTTGAAAAGCGATATAGTGCCTTTTTATAGACAGTCGCTCACATGTATAGACTAATGGACGTCGCCCGCTAACTTTTTTGAGGTAGCCCCCATACAACCCCACCCGTGCAATTTTGTGTTTTTTATGAAAAAATTTTTCATTTAAATCAATATTACCTTGATATTCGATTTGGTGGATTTTAGTGGAAAAGAGCTTCATATACATATACAAATAGGCGTGTCTTACCCACTTTTTGAGGTAGGCCCAAATAAACCCAAAGCTCACTTTTATGCATTTCTATGGAAAACGTCAATATCAACTTGAAATTCGAAATGCGGCATCTTACACATTTTTGGGGTAGCCCCTATTTAAACCCCCACTTTTATGTCTTACAGTTCTATTTAAAATTTCGTGTGAATGGTATTAGAGCTTCGGTTCAACCGAAGTTAGCGTTTTTTCTTGTTTTATTTACTTTACCTTTTTCCGATTTTTGATCAATAATTAATTTATATTTTATTTTATTTAACCATTGATTTTGGAAGGAAAAAAAATACTTTATACACAAAAAAAAAAATAATACATACATACCTATAAAAAAAATGATTTTACTAATTCTTGCACTTTTTTTCAAAAAGAAATTTCACTAAACATATTAAGAATAGGAACTAATAACCATAACTTAAACTATTAAATTAATATTATAACAAAAAAAATAAAATTAAATTTTCTCCCGAGTCTTTTTATTATTTTTACGTGTTTTAGACATATGCGTGCGATTTATGCATGTCGATTATGATTTTTGACCAAATTTTCTGTTATATGGCACTAATATTATACTCTTGTGCTTTAGTTTTAGTGTACTTAGATATGATAAAAAAATGATTTTCTAAACTGTTTTAAGGGTCAATTTGTCGCACATTTTTACTTTTCTTTTCGCACATTTAGCCATTTAGAAACCAAATTTTCTTGTCAGCATTTTTCCAATATTTGGCACCCACAAAAAAAAATTCCGAATTTTGATTAGAAATTTAGCACTTTCTCGTCGTTTCATATACGCAGCGCAGTATCATATATGGAAGAAAGAAAATGGTGCTAAGCAAGCAGATTATGCGCAAAGAAATAATGTAATTCTGCGCATAATCAAAAAATATAGTTATGCACTTGGCGCCTCTGCAAATAACGAAATGAAAAAAAAAATGCAAGAGAAATGTAAAAATGGGAAATTTCTTTTTGAAGAGCCACTATAAATTGGATGAAGGCCGGTTCAAACTGTTAATGCGCATGAATTGGATGAATTTTAAATTTAGCTTCTAAAAAACGATGACAATGATTCGATGAACCCTCAAAAGACAACGAATATAAATTCAACAGCAGGCGAACAGAAAACGTAGAACAAACCTGCATTTAAATAATTTTTAATAAATTGCATTAATTAAACATATTTATACTAATTATAAAGCTGTTTTCATTAATTATTTGTTTGCTAGCGACCTTTGTATTGTATCATGTAGTTTAGCAGGCTCAAGGTCCAAACTAAACCACAATTTATGTTTTTTTCACCAAAACATTTCGACCCTCATCGAGAGTCATCTTCAGGGTGTCTGTCAACATAAAAGAATAAAAACAATTTCATATAAACTAATGACAATTATACAACAACAATAAGACGACACACGTCCTCTTAGTCAGCTGTGGAGTTTTGAACTAAATCTAGTCTTAATTATTTCTTCGTGACCAGGTGTCAGTATATATGTGCGCAATTTTCGGTGTCCGTTTTATAGTTCAGCCGTTTGTGTGCTGGTGTATTAATTATATGCAGCATCTCAATCGTGAAGCGCTTGTTGTAGTTGTCTTCTCTTTGTAATACACGTGCGTCGTCAAATCTTGGCGAATGATTTAGATCCGCACAGTGTGCTGATAGTGCTGTTGTTTTGTATCAAATTTTCGGCCTACATTTTATGTCTGATTTATGGCCAGCTATTATGTTTTTAATTTAGATTTAGTCGTACCAACGTATATTTTGTTAAGAAGAAACGATTAGCAGCAACATCACTTGATTTAAATAACAGTGAAAGCGAAAATGATAGTTTTATCAGAAAACTAACTTATCCGACTGCGAGTTCCTCAACAAATGTATCATCTATCAAACAGCAAGTACAATCTTTGAGTATACTAGATGCAGCCATAGACAAAAATTCATCTGAGGTATATATTCGACCTAATATAGTCTCAAGTGAACCTAAGCATCTACCTCTCTTTATACCATCCGTCCGTATACATAGGGAAAGGCTGATTCGAATATAAATCATACCGAGATGGTCATTTACATGTCATTATCATTACAAATACGACATTAAAATCGAAACATCAGAAATGCTACTAGTAGATTCAATAAGAAGCCACTACCAATGTTTTTTATTGGCTTGGAGTCTAATACAAATAATAAAAATGTACACACAAATGCATCCAAGTCTTAAAATAGTTTTATGGAACTTTAACGAACGACCCATTTTAAAATATACGGCTATTATGCAGTGACTACTAATCATCCTACAGGCACAGCGCGTAGTAGATCTGCAATCGTCATCAGTAGTAGCATCCACATCTCAACCTGCAGTCCCGTTGAAAAATACTATACACAAATTACTAACATTGAGATGCAAACAATTACTGGTACTCAAAATTCCTACAGCGTATTTATCGTCCCGTCATCAGGATTCTGAAAACATGTTTAAAAACATGTTTCATTCATTAGGGAAAAACTTCCTAACTTTCAAACGCCAAACATCAATGGTAGGGAGCTGGAACTGACAACCCAAAAAGCAAATAATTTCTGAAATGCATTAATGCTAAGAACTACTCTGCTGTCAGTTCTGGTAATCCAACGCACAGATCCAAAAAGAGATTCGAATAACAATACATTATGGTCT
>JAWNNQ010000450.1:0-38512 GCA_035044765.1 Leucophenga montana
CTCACAAGTTGAACTAATGCTGCGCAGAACTCCGCCAACTTTTATGCTACGAGCTGGTTGTACGATTGCCAGTGTGTCTTCCTAGGAAGGTATACCTTAGAGAGGATATCAGAGAACTTCGTTTGAAACTTGCCAATTCCAAACGAAGTTCGTGGAACATCTACTAGTTAGAGTGGGGTCTACAACCTCTTGTCTAACTGCTGTTATAAATGTAGATTTACAAACTCTATTTGCAATTTCGAAGGTACTCACCTCTGTAGTTGGTGTCATTGCTGCCTCAGACAATGTGATGTGCATTAGCATCATATCCAACGATGATCTGCTTGTTATAGGTGCGACGGTGCTCCACTAGCCGCTGCACCTGAAGCGGTGGTATGTTGGGTTCATCCCCTGGGAAGTATACTGAGGCCAGAACCAGATAGTAGGCAATAGATAAGATTTATTTCCAGGGACTTAACACAGCTGTTAAGTCCCTGGAAATAAAGTTTGTTAGTGGAAGAGGATTAACCTTTTTGTATCCGAACGAGGTAGTTCTGCAGAATGGTCATAGATTAACTATCAGTTTTACAGTTAAGTCCACGAATTTTGCCACACACCTCCCAAATCTCTTGAATTTGAAGATACTACACAATGTGGACGTTCCCCCTTTGGAGTGGTGCAGGTTCGCCTGAAGCACCCCTGTGGTGCTCACTTCTTCTCCCGGAGGTTTCACCTCATCTGACGAACATTCGATTGTGACATCGATTATTGCCTCTTGCAGCAGTGCCATATGCTCTACTGTAAGAGGACAGTTTTTAATGTCAGTCGAAAAGAAGCCCAGCTTAAAGCTGCTCGCTACACGGCTATATGAAGCTTTCGCTGACCCGTTGGTCGAATGGATCTTCTTTGTGGGGCGAATTCCAGGGGAATTCTCTTCCGAACGGACTCTCTTTAGAGTTAGTCCATCTGTAGCTTTGGCGTACTCGATGGCTTTTTCCCTCGAGTAGCCTTTAGCCAGCGCTCGTTAAAAGCGACGCCTCTCTTTAGAGGAGAAAATAGCTCAAGCCTGGTCCACAGCCAGGTTTACTAGTGTGCTGTGGTGCACTGTCGTCTGGGTTGACGATTTGGGGTACGGTCACAATCGTCCTGTCCGAATCGGAATCAGATAACAGAATTTTTTCTAAATTTACCAGAATATTCTCGAATTTTCTCTGGGGAGGTACCCACTGACACCAGGAAGTGCCATCCTCCCCATGACTGAGTCCATATTGACCTCAGTCACCATGCAGTTTGGCGCGACCGTGCAGGTGTGCGCATTTATAAATGCATTTAGAGCTGCATCAGGCTCGTTTGATTTAATTGGTTCCATATGATTCCCACAAGTAAACGGAAAAGGAGGTCACCTGTGCCAGAACCCGGATGCCACAGGAAGTCTAAGTGACACTGGAGGGCGACAGGTATGGTCGCACTTTCAATTGGTCGCACTTTCAAATTATCCAAAAGTTACGGCACGTGCACCAAAAATTGTGCTACATGTGATCCCCCATTGGACTTCGAACTGACCCTCGGGGTGAAATGATACATGAGGTACATTTTTTCTTCCGATTGTATTCTCTCGCGGTGGAAGTTCTCCAACAAGAACAACATTATAGAAAACGGTACTTTATTGAGATGTTGCCTGCTATAAATACACCAGGTCATCAACGAATAAATTTTAAAACGGATACGGATAAATGCGCTCATTTATACAGACAGTTTTGGAAAAATACCTCAGTGACAAACTCCATGCAAAGGCAGACTGAGCTACGCTACAACGTGTAATAAATGTATGTTGTTGTTGTTAACTATACTATTGTATCAGTGATTTTGTTCAAAATGTATTTTATAGCATATGACATTTTAAGTTTATATATAAAAAAAATTAACATGTATAGTTTTTGCAGTTATCCCTTAAGATGATCCTCGAAGAGAACCGAATTATATTGGATTAAAAAACAAATAAATAAATAAAATTGGAAAATATTGTAAAAAAAACGTTTTTTTGTTTTTAATAAAATTAAAGGTGCACGAACGCAGGCTGATCAAACGGGCTGTCCAAAATATCTACCAACGTAGTTAAAGTTTTCGTATAGAAATGGTTAAAGCGAATTAAAATATCAGCCTTGCTGTTTGCTCTAAGTGCTACTTGTCTGTCCATCCCACCACTTTAAATTTTGACGTGCAAAAACAAACAGAAAGTGTTTATGGGCAGTGTTGTTCCTGGTGCAGCTGGATGGATGAAATCAGTCTAACTCCTTAAATGTATAGCCCATTTTATAAAGCATGCCTACGCAACAAAAGAGTCACCGATTCTTTTACTACTTGACAACCATAGCATTCAATCCCTAGGCCTCAGCGTATTAGGCCCTGTCAAAAAAATTTGTCATACCCAGTGCCAAGCTTGGATGGAAAATCTCATCGGTAGAGTTCTCAAATTACGTCTCGATCAAAAGTGAATTTAAAACAACGAGAATTTATCCATTTAATCCGAATGTATTCACGGACGAAGAGTTTTTACTTCTGAGTTAAGCGTAGAAATTCAATGCTCTGAGGACGGCGATAACGATCCTGCATACTGTCGTATTGTAGTGGTTAGTATAGATGCCATCGACTATAACTCAGGTGCAAAAGGAAGAGATCACCACTTTTGAAATGGCCACTGATTCATCAGCACCGAGGACATAAGCTGGATCGATTCGCAGTGTATTGAGTGTAACACTGGTCGAAAAATCCAAGCGTGGCTTCAAATCTTTGAGATCTGCCATTTTGACTTCACCTGAAAATGTGGCACTCGTACATAAGAAATCTGATAAGGAGCGGACAAAGCAAGCAAGAATTGAAGAGAACCAGCAAAAGAACAGGAAAGAAGAGGTGGCACCAAAACTAAAAAACCGCAATCGTCGTACACTATCCCTACCAACATTGTGAAAACAAAACAAACAGTGTTCCATTGCATCATCTGCAATGCAACACTGCCGCAGAATTTGAATCGGCACAACTCTACTGCAATATATCCGATCACACTATGCACTAACATAAGAACCAGCTTTTACACCTGCTTTCATTGCGAATCAGACTAATTTTTTTTCATATCCTATTTAATAAAAAAATATCTTAATTTTCTAATAACTTTAATAACGATAAGTCACGAAAATATGCCGTTCTCTCCCGCAATCCGCAATATTTTCAACACGATGACGAATTTTTCACATTGCCTTTGCCAGACGTTGTATTTAGAGGTCTTCTACAAATACCAGTTTAATCATTTACTCTTTACCGAAGTTTATGGTAGTTATGCCTCGAAAACAAGCTATGTTCACACTTCCCCACTCTCCCCTACATGATATTGTTAAGGACGACGAAACCAATATATCTGCCTACTTACTTATGTCATTTAGCGTTATCAATTTTTCCGTGCGTAAGTTTACTGCATTCAAATCAGGAAGCATTGTGTGATGGGATCTTTTGCAAACAGCACACGAGAATTTGCTGCTGCACGATTTGTGTTGGTGACTGTACGCTAGGCAATTAGTACACATTTTTTCTTTGGCTATAAAGTCATTTTTTGCTTTAGGCGTCCAGGTTGTCAATTTTGGACAAAATATGTGCTTATGTTTGTCGTTGCAGGCGCGGCAGAGAGAAGAAAGGGCTACTGTGGAGAACGTATGGACGCGGTGTGTAGTGATTTTGGTGAAATCATACATTTTTGGCCTGGAGTTTGAGGTTTCACCTTTGGCCTCATAGAATTATCTTCTACCCTACTTTGCTCACAAGTTGAACTAATGCTGCGCAGAACTCCGCCAACTTTTATGCTACGAGCTGGTTGTACGATTGCCAGTGTGTCTTCCTAGGAAGGTATACCTTAGAGAGGATATCAGAGAACTTCGTTTGAAACTTGCCAATTCCAAACGAAGTTCGTGGAACATCTACTAGTTAGAGTGAGGTCTACAACCTCTTGTCTAACTGCTGTTATAAATGTAGATTTACACCCTATATTTGCAATTTCGAAGGTACTCACCTCTGTAGTTGGTGTCATTGCTGCCCCAGACAATGTGATGTGCATTAGCATCATATCCAACGATGATCTGCTTGTTATAGATGCGACGGTGCTCCACTAGCCGCTGCACCTGAAGCGGTGGTATGTTGGGTTCATCCCCTGGGAAGTATACTGAGGCCAGAACAGTTTCCTGGGGCCTACTAATGTGGAGATATTAGGCAATAGATAAGATTTATTTCCAGGGACTTAACACAGCTGTTAAGTCCCTGGAAATAAAGTTTGTTAGTGGAAGAGGATTAACTTTTTTGTCAATTTGTATCCGAACGAGGTAGTTCTGCAGAATGGTCATAGATTAACTACCAGTTTTACAGTTAAGTCCACGAATTTTGCCACACACCTCCCAAATCTCTTGGATTTTAAGATACTACACAAAGTGGCCGTTCCCCCTTTGGAGTGGTGCAGGTTCGCCTGAAGCACCCTTGTGGTGCTCAATTCTTCTCCCGGAGGTTTCACCTCATCTGACGAACATTCGATTGTGACATCGATTATTGCCTCTTGCAACAGTGCCATATGCTCTACTGTAAGAGGACAGTTTTTAATGTCAGTCGAAAAGAAGCCCAGCTTAAAGCTGCTCGCTACACGGCTATATGAAGCTTTCGCTGACCCGTTGGTCGAATGGATCTTCTTTGTGGGGCGAATTCCAGGGGAATTCTCTTCCGAACGGACTCTCTTTAGAGTTAGTCCATCTGTAGCTTTGGCGTACTCGATGGCTTTTTCCCTCGAGTAGCCTTTAGCCAGCGCTCGTTAAAAGCGACGCCTCTCTTTAGAGGAGAAAATAGCCAAGCCTGGTCCACAGCCAGGTTTACTAGTGTGCTGTGGTGCACTGTCGTTTGGGTTGACGATTTGGGGTACGGTCACAATCGTCCTGTCCGAATCGAAATCAGATAACAGAATTTTTTCTAAATTTACCAGAATTTTCTCGAATTTTCTCTGGGGAGGTACCCACTGACACCAGGAAGTGCCATCCTCCCCATGACTGAGTCCATATTGACCTCAGTCACCATGCAGTTTGGCGCGACCGTGCAGGTGTGCTCATTTATAAATGCATTTAGAGGTTCCATAATTTAATTGGTTCCATATGATTAACACGAGTAAACGGAAAAGGAGGTCACCTGTGCCAGAACCCGGATGCCACAGGAAGTCTAAGTGACACTGGAGGGCGACAGGTATCCAGTGTTCGCATATTGTCGAATGGATTACCCTCTAACATATGCGGCATATGCTGTTCCACCTTGGATTTGGGGATTTGTTTCCTTGAAATTGAATAAACACAGCTACATTGTGAGAACCACACTAGTTGGAAGCTCACACTGTATGATGTTATCCAACCTTGAAGGGAATTCACTTTCCCTCGCCCGACTATGTCAGCCAAGCTATCAGCATAGACATGATCATACTGATAACTTGTTTCCAAGGGCCACCACTCTGGAGGTTATGGTCGCACTTTCCAATTATCCAAAAGTTACGGCACGAGCACCAAAAATTGTGCTACATGTGATCCCCCATTGGACTTCGAACCTCGGGGTGAAATGATACATGAGGTACATTTTTTCTTCCGATTGTCTTCTCTCGCGATGGAAGTTCTCCAACAAGAACAACATTATAGAAAACGGCACTTTATTGAGATGTTGCCTACTATAAATACACCAGGTGATCAACGAATAAATTTTAAAACGGATACGGATAAATGCGCTCATTTATACAGACAGTTTTGGAAAAATACCTCAGTGACAAACTCCATGCAAAGGCAGACTGAGCTACGCTACAACGTGTAATAAATGTATGTTGTTGTTGTTAACTATACTATTGTATCAGTGATTTTGTTCAAAATGTATTTTATAGCGTTTGATGTGTGGACATTTTAAGTTTATATATAAAAAAAATTAACATGTATACTTTTTGCAGTTATCCCTTAAGATAATCCTCGAAGAGGACCGAATTATATTGGATTAAAAAACAAATAAATAAATAAAATTGGAAAATATTGTAAAAAAAACGTTTTTTTGTTTTTAATAAAATTAAAGGTGCACGAACGCAGGCTGATCAAACGGGCTGTCCAAAATATCTACCAACGTAGTTAAAGTTTTCGTATAGAATGGTTAAAGCGAATTAAAATATCAGCCTTGCTGTTTGCTCTAAGTGCTACTTGTCTGTCCATCCCACCACTTTAAATTTTGACGTGCAAAAACAAACAGAAAGTGTTTATGGGCAGTGTTGTTCCTGGTGCAGCTGGATGGATGAAATCAGTCTAACTCCTTAAATGTATAGCCCATTTTATAAAGCATGCCTACGCAACAAAAGAGTCACCGATTCTTTTACTACTTGACAACCATAGCATTCAATCCCTAGGCCTCAGCGTATTAGGCCCTGTCAAAAAAATTTGTCATACCCAGTGCCAAGCTTGGATGGAAAATCTCATCGGTAGAGTTCTCAAATTACGTCTCGATCAAAAGTGAATTTAAAACAACGAGAATTTATCCATTTAATCCGAATGTATTCACGGACGAAGAGTTTTTACTTCTGAGTTAAGCGTAGAAATTCAATGCTCTGAGGACGGCGATAACGATCCTGCATACTGTCGTATTGTAGTGGTTAGTATAGATGCCATCGACTATAACTCAGGTGCAAAAGGAAGAGATCACCACTTTTGAAATGGCCACTGATTCATCAGCACCGAGGACATAAGCTGGATCGATTCGCAGTGTATTGAGTGTAACACTGGTCGAAAAATCCAAGCGTGGCTTCAAATCTTTGAGATCTGCCATTTTGACTTCACCTGAAAATGTGGCACTCGTACATAAGAAATCTGATAAGGAGCGGACAAAGCAAGCAAGAATTGAAGAGAACCAGCAAAAGAACAGGAAAGAAGAGGTGGCACCAAAACTAAAAAACCGCAATCGTCGTACACTATCCCTACCAACATTGTGAAAACAAAACAAACAGTGTTCCATTGCATCATCTGCAATGCAACACTGCCGCAGAATTTGAATCGGCACAACTCTACTGCAATATATCCGATCACACTATGCACTAACATAAGAACCAGCTTTTACACCTGCTTTCATTGCGAATCAGACTAATTTTTTTTCATATCCTATTTAATAAAAAAATATCTTAATTTTCTAATAACTTTAATAACGATAAGTCACGAAAATATGCCGTTCTCTCCCGCAATCCGCAATATTTTCAACACGATGACGAATTTTTCACATTGCCTTTGCCAGACGTTGTATTTAGAGGTCTTCTACAAATACCAGTTTAATCATTTACTCTTTACCGAAGTTTATGGTAGTTATGCCTCGAAAACAAGCTATGTTCACACTTCCCCACTCTCCCCTACATGATATTGTTAAGGACGACGAAACCAATATATCTGCCTACTTACTTATGTCATTTAGCGTTATCAATTTTTCCGTGCGTAAGTTTACTGCATTCAAATCAGGAAGCATTGTGTGATGGGATCTTTTGCAAACAGCACACGAGAATTTGCTGCTGCACGATTTGTGTTGGTGACTGTACGCTAGGCAATTAGTACACATTTTTTCTTTGGCTATAAAGTCATTTTTTGCTTTAGGCGTCCAGGTTGTCAATTTTGGACAAAATATGTGCTTATGTTTGTCGTTGCAGGCGCGGCAGAGAGAAGAAAGGGCTACTGTGGAGAACGTATGGACGCGGTGTGTAGTGATTTTGGTGAAATCATACATTTTTGGCCTGGAGTTTGAGGTTTCACCTTTGGCCTCATAGAATTATCTTCTACCCTACTTTGCTCACAAGTTGAACTAATGCTGCGCAGAACTCCGCCAACTTTTATGCTACGAGCTGGTTGTACGATTGCCAGTGTGTCTTCCTAGGAAGGTATACCTTAGAGAGGATATCAGAGAACTTCGTTTGAAACTTGCCAATTCCAAACGAAGTTCGTGGAACATCTACTAGTTAGAGTGAGGTCTACAACCTCTTGTCTAACTGCTGTTATAAATGTAGATTTACACCCTATATTTGCAATTTCGAAGGTACTCACCTCTGTAGTTGGTGTCATTGCTGCCCCAGACAATGTGATGTGCATTAGCATCATATCCAACGATGATCTGCTTGTTATAGATGCGACGGTGCTCCACTAGCCGCTGCACCTGAAGCGGTGGTATGTTGGGTTCATCCCCTGGGAAGTATACTGAGGCCAGAACAGTTTCCTGGGGCCTACTAATGTGGAGATATTAGGCAATAGATAAGATTTATTTCCAGGGACTTAACACAGCTGTTAAGTCCCTGGAAATAAAGTTTGTTAGTGGAAGAGGATTAACTTTTTTGTCAATTTGTATCCGAACGAGGTAGTTCTGCAGAATGGTCATAGATTAACTACCAGTTTTACAGTTAAGTCCACGAATTTTGCCACACACCTCCCAAATCTCTTGGATTTTAAGATACTACACAAAGTGGCCGTTCCCCCTTTGGAGTGGTGCAGGTTCGCCTGAAGCACCCTTGTGGTGCTCAATTCTTCTCCCGGAGGTTTCACCTCATCTGACGAACATTCGATTGTGACATCGATTATTGCCTCTTGCAACAGTGCCATATGCTCTACTGTAAGAGGACAGTTTTTAATGTCAGTCGAAAAGAAGCCCAGCTTAAAGCTGCTCGCTACACGGCTATATGAAGCTTTCGCTGACCCGTTGGTCGAATGGATCTTCTTTGTGGGGCGAATTCCAGGGGAATTCTCTTCCGAACGGACTCTCTTTAGAGTTAGTCCATCTGTAGCTTTGGCGTACTCGATGGCTTTTTCCCTCGAGTAGCCTTTAGCCAGCGCTCGTTAAAAGCGACGCCTCTCTTTAGAGGAGAAAATAGCCAAGCCTGGTCCACAGCCAGGTTTACTAGTGTGCTGTGGTGCACTGTCGTTTGGGTTGACGATTTGGGGTACGGTCACAATCGTCCTGTCCGAATCGAAATCAGATAACAGAATTTTTTCTAAATTTACCAGAATTTTCTCGAATTTTCTCTGGGGAGGTACCCACTGACACCAGGAAGTGCCATCCTCCCCATGACTGAGTCCATATTGACCTCAGTCACCATGCAGTTTGGCGCGACCGTGCAGGTGTGCTCATTTATAAATGCCTTTAGAGGTTCCATAATTTAATTGGTTCCATATGATTAACACGAGTAAACGGAAAAGGAGGTCACCTGTGCCAGAACCCGGATGCCACAGGAAGTCTAAGTGACACTGGAGGGCGACAGGTATCCAGTGTTCGCATATTGTCGAATGGATTACCCTCTAACATATGCGGCATATGCTGTTCCACCTTGGATTTGGGGATTTGTTTCCTTGAAATTGAATAAACACAGCTACATTGTGAGAACCACACTAGTTGGAAGCTCACACTGTATGATGTTATCCAACCTTGAAGGGAATTCACTTTCCCTCGCCCGACTATGTCAGCCAAGCTATCAGCATAGACATGATCATACTGATAACTTGTTTCCAAGGGCCACCACTCTGGAGGTTATGGTCGCACTTTCCAATTATCCAAAAGTTACGGCACGAGCACCAAAAATTGTGCTACATGTGATCCCCCATTGGACTTCGAACCTCGGGGTGAAATGATACATGAGGTACATTTTTTCTTCCGATTGTCTTCTCTCGCGATGGAAGTTCTCCAACAAGAACAACATTATAGAAAACGGCACTTTATTGAGATGTTGCCTACTATAAATACACCAGGTGATCAACGAATAAATTTTAAAACGGATACGGATAAATGCGCTCATTTATACAGACAGTTTTGGAAAAATACCTCAGTGACAAACTCCATGCAAAGGCAGACTGAGCTACGCTACAACGTGTAATAAATGTATGTTGTTGTTGTTAACTATACTATTGTATCAGTGATTTTGTTCAAAATGTATTTTATAGCGTTTGATGTGTGGACATTTTAAGTTTATATATAAAAAAAATTAACATGTATACTTTTTGCAGTTATCCCTTAAGATAATCCTCGAAGAGGACCGAATTATATTGGATTAAAAAACAAATAAATAAATAAAATTGGAAAATATTGTAAAAAAAACGTTTTTTTGTTTTTAATAAAATTAAAGGTGCACGAACGCAGGCTGTTCAAACGGGCTGTCCAAAATATCTACCAACGTAGTTAAAGTTTTCGTATAGAAATGGTTAAAGCGAATTAAAATATCAGCCTTGCTGTTTGCTCTAAGTGCTACTTGTCTGTCCATCCCACCACTTTAAATTTTGACGTGCAAAAACAAACAGAAAGTGTTTATGGGCAGTGTTGTTCCTGGTGCAGCTGGATGGATGAAATCAGTCTAACTCCTTAAATGTATAGCCCATTTTATAAAGCATGCCTACGCAACAAAAGAGTCACCGATTCTTTTACTACTTGACAACCACACTTCCCATCTCAGCGTGAAGGCCATATATATGGCGGTTACTTATGGTAACACAATGATTTCATTTCCTCCTCATTGTTCGCATAGCATTCAATCCCTAGGCCTCAGCGTATTAGGCCCTGTCAAAAAAATTTGTCATACCCAGTGCCAAGCTTGGATGGAAAATCTCATCGGTAGAGTTCTCAAATTACGTCTCGATCAAAAGTGAATTTAAAACAACGAGAATTTATCCATTTGATCCGAATGTATTCACGGACGAAGAGTTTTTACTTCTGAGTTAAGCGTAGAAATTCAATGCTCTGAGGATGGCGATAACGATCCTGCATACTGTCGTATTGTAGTGGTTAGTATAGATGCCATCGACTATAACACAGGTGCAAAGCGAAGAGATCACCACTTTTGAAATGGCCACTGATTCATCAGCACCGTGGACATAAGCTGGATCGATTCGCAGTGTATTGAGTGTAACACTGGTCGAAAAATCCAAGCGTGGCTTCAAATCTTTGAGATCTGCCATTTTGACTTCACCTGAAAATGTGGCACTCGTACATAAGAAATCTGATAAGGAGCGGACAAAGCAAGCAAGAATTGAAGAGAACCAGCAAAAGAACAGGAAAGAAGAGGTGGCACCAAAACTAAAAAACCGCAATCGTCGTTCACTATCCCTACCAACATTGTGAAAACAAAGACTTCTGCATCATCTGCAAGGGTACACTGCCGCAGAATTTGAATCGGCACAACTCTACTGCAATATATCCGATCACACTGTGCACTAACATAAGAACCAGTTTTTACACCTACTTTCATTGCGAATCAGACTATTTTTTTTTCATATCCTATTTAATCAAAAAATATCTTAATTTTCTAATAACTTTAATAACGATAAGTCACGAAAATATGCCGTTCTCTCCCGCAATCCGCAATATTTTCAACACGATGACGAATTTTTCACATTGCCTTTGCCAGACGTTGTATTTAGAGGTCTTCTACAAATACCAGTTTAAACATTTACTCTTTACCGAAGTTTATGGTAGTTATGCCTCGAAAACAAAGCTACGTTCACACTTCCCCACTCTCCCCTACATGATATTGATAAGGACGACGAAACCAATAGATCTGCCTACTTACTTATGTCATTTAGCATTCAAATCAGGAAGCATTGTGTGATGGGATCTTTTGCAAACAGCACACGAGAATTTGCTGCTGCACGATTTGTGTTGGTGACTGTACGCTAGGCAATTAGTACACATTTTTTCTTTGGCTATAAAGTCATTTTTTGCTTTAGCCGTCCAGGTTGTCAATTTTGGACAAAATATGTGCTTATGTTTGTCGTTGCAGGCGCGGCAGAGAGAAGAAAGGACTACTGTGGAGAACGTATGGGCGCGGTGTGTAGTGATTTTGGTGAAATCATACATTTTTGGCCTGGAGTTTGAGGTTTCACCTTTGGCCTCATAGAATTATCTTCTACCCTACTTTGTATTTCGAGGTGGGAAACGCGTTCATTTCGTCCGAAGTAGGAAGATCTAGTTTCTCATCGAGTATTTGCACCTTTTCTTTTTAAAGGGAACAGAATTTTGTGTGTATTGTACTATAAAATTTAGTAGGGTAAATTTAGTGGGTGAGAGGCAAAAATATCAGCCTGAGACAAGAAACAAAAATATTGCTTGCTAGAAAATATATTCCAGGTGCGAAAAATGTACATATTTATTTAATCATAAAACACTTTAGAGCCAGAAATATTTATATATGAAGCTTATTATTGCGCGGGAAATATAGAGTCACAAATTTATAAGGCAAGTATATCAAATAATGTCCGCAATTATTTATATAATTTAAAATAATTGCAGCTTGAGCGAAATAAATATCAAATGAAGTTCGTTTCAGCTGCTGCGTGCATTAGAGATTAAAACAACTAAGGGCCGTTCTCAGGACTTACCGATCAAAAAGAAAATACGACACGGCAAGATATGCTAAAGGCGGAATAATATTGAGTAGAGCTTTCCACATCACAATTATAATAACTCAATTTTGTGTAGCCCTGAACAATATTTGAAAAGGTGGACAGTCCAATTGCAAAAACGTAAACACAATAAAATTATAAATTAGCAGAAAGAAAATGGATGAGAAGGAGCGCCGCCGCTGTAGAAAAATACGAGCCAACTTATTAATATAATGTGCAAGTTTGCATTTAAAATTTTAACACAAAATTTCAATTTTGTTTTCATTTTGCTTTTGCTTTGGTTTTTTTATCGATTGAGTTGGCAGGTCACTTTTCAAAAAAAACTAGCATAACGCCGGAAAAATATGAGCGGTAAAGTTAAAGGCAAGTCATGAAAACGGCCCTAAGCAACGAATAATAATAGAGATGTCATTTCATATAAAGAATATGTCACTTCAAATTGCTTATGCGACAGTTCCCAGGCTCTCACAATTGTGAAAGAAAGAGAGCAATTGCTGAGTCAACGAGCATTGCTGGTCCCAGAGAGTCGCGTGTGTTCGGATTTGTATTCGTCACATCACATCACATCACATACGTACGTACATATACTATCACTAACCATATAACGTATAGATAAACCAAATCCTATACGAAAACGACACTAAAAATTTCTTCTGCGACAGGTCCCATGCTCTCACGAATGTGAAAGAAATTGCTGACTCAACGAGCATTGCTGGTCCCAGAGAGAGTCGAGAGAGTAAAGAATTTATCTGAAGGTGCTTTCAGTTTTAAATTACTATTGACGTAGCCAAAATTTTTATTGAGTATTAAATACTCAGAAGAACACTGTACTTCATCAAACTGTTTCATCAGGTTAACACATATTTCGCAGTCATGCTTCTGCAACAACTTATACAATAGATACCCTGCAAAATAACGCAATGCATTTCCATTAAAAGTATCTTGAATATTTAAATTGACTGCTGAAAATTGAATCATCATCATCTAAAGACTTAGAAAACTCTTCAGATGTCGATTTATTTGAGCCACAGTCTTTTATGTTAATCAACATAGTATCTTCATCAGGTGCACAGTTCCCAGATACTGTAGTTGATGCTAAAATTTTCATGGATAACATTTTAGACATAATTATATTAAATTCAAACATTGTCGGATTATTATTTGTAGCTCCGCGTGATCTTATTAAATAAAACAAATTTTCTAGAGGGTCTTGGTTTAGTTTTGAAGTTGCAACAAAAAAAACCTCAGACCTTTCACTCCAAATACTTTCAGCCAAGGAAAGAATGGATCAAATGGTTAGAATCATTCCATTAATGCAGTATACTTCGTGTGGATATTTTAATTCCTGAAAGTATATTCTCATTTCCAATAGGGTTGTGTGGACAACATTGTTTCGTTGTAATGCACACCTATATGGATTTTTATCGAAAAAACATGACTATTGAGGCAGTCAAATAGTCTGTTTATGTTTTCAATAAATGTAGCCGTAGCTTCAGCACTTTCCTTACAATGAAGAAATCCTCCAGAATTGATCATTGTTCGCATTTTTGAAATTTTGTGATTTCAAGTCGACTCGAAGGTCATATTGATTTATGACCCCATTACAATTATGATGGCCTCCTCGTGGTGTTCCCTGGGTACCGATGAAACATATTGAATCGGAAGCGAATTCGAGCGGCGACTTTGAATTTCATTATTCTAATAATATCCTGCTCAATGGAATGATCAAAGAACTTGTTAAAAAGTCATACCTTTTAAAAGCATTTCTTTTGTGCAGCGATAAATTAGCTTAACAACCTTTGTCGAAAATTTATGTCGTATGATAAACCAATGATTATTGGTATATTATGACAGTGGAATCAAAGTCCAACTAAAAAAAAAAAATTATATCTATTTAAAAATCGTTGTCTAATTTTTATTTTGGTCTCTTAAATTAAAAATCAAAAATAAATATAATTGCTTTTATTTCAATAAATACAAATATTGAATAAAGGTCCATTTGTTCTCCCAGAAATCATTCCATAATGATTTTTTAACTAAATATTGAATTATTATTATTATCATTATTTCCAGTCGCTGATGCTAATAATTAAATAAATGTCCAAAAAAGCCTGTTAAATGCATACATACACACATACTCTTGCTAAAGAAATGAAAACAAAATGCGTTAGCGGCGACCGACCAGCGCATGTAAAGAAAATAAATAAACGAAAATGCATACATACATAGTATATGTACGTACGTATGTATGTGATGTGACGAATACAAATCCGAACACACACGACTCTCTCTGGGACCAGCAATGCTCGTTTAGTCAGCAATTGCTATCTTTCTTTCACAATCGTGAGAGCATGGGACCTGTCGCAGAAGAAAGTTGTAGTGTCGTGTTTCGTATAGGATTTGGTTTATCGATACGTTATATGGTTAGTGGTAATAGTCTAATGTTCCGTACAGCCTGACTAATCCGCGTACGTCGAGAAATATTTGTCCGCGCTCTTTGTGGCATATGTACAAAATATGAATATGATAAACACTCAAAAACCATAAGTTAGAGACGAGCTAGTCAGCTATTGTCAGCTCTAGAGTGTATGGTTAGTGTTGCTGCTACTGACAAAAGTCGACTTTTTCTTTTGATTTGTATGAGAACTGTGAACTTTTTCACGCAAAGTTAAAGTTTTAGCAAAAATCTATATGAATACCAATTTCCCCCGAAGTTAACTTTTTTCTTCTTTTTAATTTAATTACCAATTATCCAACTTACCAATAATCCACAATGCTATATAGCTATATATATATGCTATATGCTATATAAGCCAAAAAAGTGATATTGATTTATATAATTATGTAATCATAAATTTTGTTGCACCGTTTTAAGTGTTCAACATGCCCTTTACTTCTAATATGTATTTTTAACGATTTTAGAGGAAAATAAAAACAAACGTAAATATGTTTTCATAGTTTGCACATTTTGGTATAAAGTTTAAACGGAAATTGAATTTTTGTATGTCATTTGAAAGGCCCTGATCTCACCTATATATAGGTGCTTATTTGTGTTCTTAAAGATGTAATTTCGATAAAAAAAAAAATAAATAAAATAAAACGAATCGGACGGATGGATATACATTGTTTTTAATTTTTAACAGTATTTTTGACTCAATTTAAATGTCAATCAATAGAAAAGTAAAGAAAAAAGTTGTATTATTGAATACTTCTATTTATTTAAATTAAATCGATTTCTTGTTAATTTTGCATAAATAAGGGCCATTCTCATACTTGCCTATATCTTTACAGTTCATATTTTTCACTCTATATCCTAGTTTTTAATGTCACGACTGTTATTAAGCATATAATCGTATTGCCTAGTTCGGCGAGCCAATAAATTTATTTCAAAGATACCTGCCAACTCAATCGATCAAAAACCAAAGCAAAAGCAAAATGAAAACAAACAAAATTGAAATTTTGTATTTGAAATGCAAACGTGCATATTATATTCATGGATTAGCTCGTATTTTTCTACAGCGACGGCGCTCAGTCTCATCCATTTTTTTTTTTTTTTTAATTTATAGTTTTTATGCGTTTACATTTGTGCAATTGGACTGTACTATTCTTCAGCATTTTGCAGCTGAAGTTAACTTAAGACCAAAATAATCGAATTTCAAATATGACATACAAAAAAATGACCGATTTTTGAACGAGAACTCAACAAAAATCATATTATATTACAGGGCTACTCGAAATGGAGTTATTAAAATTGTGAAGACATGAAATGAACTACTCAATATTATTCCGCTAGTTGGATTTTTCTTGGCAATTCGTATTCTCTAATGTATATCTAAGTCATGAGAACGGCCCTAAATGTTTAAAAAAAAGATACCCTTTCCAGTACATATGAGTATGAAACACCTTGTATTGCCGACGATTCGCTAATATCTCTACGCAGGTAGTGTATGTTTACACAAATTCAAAATGAGTAAGAAAGTACTCATTTTATATTGCAAGGGTATCGAAGTTTTTACTTTTTAATATCAGACCACCATTATGGAAATAAAAGAAAATAAAAACAATGTGCAGAGTTTCGGTATAAACCATTTATATTTTATAATTAAATAACGCCAACGCTATCACGCAAATTAAAATTAAACAAAGACGAAGCATAGCGTGAGTCGTCCGTGCAATGTCCGAGGTCAGCAGCGAAAAGTGTGAGGTGAGTTGCTGCTGAGGCTATCTTTCTAGTTAAATCACAATAAGACAATGTATTACATTTCAGAGTTTTCCGGCGAGTCCGCGAAATCCATTGCATAATGTCACTACAAATGCGCCTAACCTGATGGACGAACAGTTGCTGACACCCGGTCGACGCAAACTTCGGAACTGGTTAGGTCGCGTCGTTCGGGTTGTCATTACAGACGGACGAGTGCTAGTTGGATTTTTTAACTGTACTGATCGGGACGCGAATATTGTGCTTTCTATGTGTGCAGAGTACTTGGTCGAAGGCAAAGATGCTCGACTCCTGGGCAATGTTATGGTGCCTGGTCGACACATAGTATCCATTTCAGTCGACCGGCCTGATGAAATAGATTCATAAACAGCGGGCGGACACATGCCGTAGAGCATGCACAAAAAATTTCTTGTACAAACGCAGACATATATTTCTTAAGTTTAAAATTATTTTTTTTAGCAAATTAAATTAAAAAAAAAAAACGAAAACCCACAATCCGTCCGTCACTTCGATTTCTGCTCGGCTTTAATGCGCTCCTCCAATGGATCGAAGCCTTTAGCCATCTTCTCCTTAAACTGTTCGTAGGTACGTTTGCGATCAAAGTGTTTCACCCATTGGTTAGGACAGGACTGCTCGAATATTTTGCGCATCTTCTGGCAGGCGTCCGGAACCTTTTCGCCGCTTGTCGAACTATGTTTTGGTGCGTGCTCGTCCAGACAAAGCCAATAGTCGTCACGGTTAGACCAGCACTTGACACGCTCCGCTTTTGTTGGGAAACTCATCTAGTTTGGTTGTACAGTCTTTGACACTTGTGAATATAAATCCGATTTTAATTAAATAAATATTGAGGTACAGAAGTTCATTGAAATTTGGAGTGCGCGCAAGCGAGACAGCTGTACGTAAAGTGATATAACCTATACTCAGCGGCTCTGACAACGAAACAGCTGACAGAAAAGCCAGTGCTGCTAAGTGCTAAAAAGGAAATCGAACAAATCTGTGTGATAAAATTATATTTTAATACAAGAGGTGTCCCAAAACGTAATTAGTAAGACGCAAATAAATTCCATTTAGCAAAAAAATAAAACTGTAGCTGTTTTTTTTTTATAGAATTCATGGATCATTGATTGAATTTGCTTTCATATTTACGAATGCAAAATGTATTTCCAAAAAAAAATTTGTATCGAAAGAAAATAATTATATTTAAATGCCAAACGGCCACACGTGCAATGGCTGCCCGCTTTAAGCTCATGGAAGTCAAAATGTTTACTTGGCCACTCTAATACATTGTACAGTGGTTTAAGAGCAAGTCGCCTTGCTCATATTTTGTTTTTTTGTTGTTGTTGAAAATTAGAACTTTATTTAGGTTAATCGTCAGCCTATAAAAGAAAATAAATGTAATAAATTAAAATTCCAAAATTTTGTTCATACTTTTACAAATACACATTCATATGTAGATATATATGTATATATTGGTTGCTGGGGAAAAAATCACTTAAAAATTATACTAATTTGTATGGCGCTCTCATTGGTAAATGTTTTTACCCTTAATTTTTAGAGCAGATCAGAAAATAGACAAAGCAAAAATTCTACAGGTGCGAGAGGTTGAAGTATACAAGTAATAAAAAAGTGAAACGAAAACCAAGTGGACGAAAATGAGAAAAATGACCACATATGTATATATGACCATTTATGCGAAAGATAAGACAACACTGGTCTGGACTGCCAAAAGTTCGGCAAAAATAGTATATTTATCTATATTTTTGCGGGGTATTTAATTATTTGATCATTCGGTCACTCTTTACACAAATAGTGCATTAATGCACACTAAAACTAGAATACATAATAATAATGCAAAGACAATTGCTTTGGCATCTTATGCGGAAATGGTGAACATACTCAATGCATGCATTTTTAAAATGCTTTATGTCGATGCTAAGTTGATTTTAATAAAAACATAAACAAAAGTCAAGTGTGACTTATACGACTCGACGTGAAAAATGTTGCTGTATGTATATATTGCTATCCCTTTCGCACACTTGAAATCCCAAAAAAAATTAAGAGGAAAATATATGCTATAAGGAAAATACATTTTCAGACTCAATTGAGGATGGAAACGCCGTGGATCAAATACGTATGGCGATGCATTTGCAAAAGAAGCTGGTTTTTTAAAACGTGTATCGTTTTGAAAATTGGTTTAATGTATTGGTTGACAATTTATGAAAACTCGATAACCCTGGTGAATGGACGGAAGTACCCTAGAGACAACAAAGGAACGAGTTACAAAAGAGAATGGCTTACACCTTAACGGACTCGGCAACGAGTTGTGAAAAAGCAAAAAACTAATGATGTGCTACCCACGAGCGGCTCTAATAAAATTTTGAGAGTAAAATTAAAATTAAAAAAAAGCCACAATAATGCCTTAAAAAAATACCCAACAAGTGAGGAAGAAAGCACAGCAGTATAAGGTAGGAGCGAGAAGTTGTCATAAGAGAAAGTAAAAATAATGAACTGTACCATGTGCAGCAGTATAAGAAATCGGGCAAATCAGAAAAAGACGGGCGAGCCAAATAACATAGCTGACAAGCACACAACAGACGTAAGCGACAGTACGATTTGCTCCTCAGCCACGAGGAGACAAAGAAGTAGAACAACTAATTCAAACCGGAAAAAAGGTTTTTATGAATGCACTTAATATTGGCCGGATAGGTTAGCAAGGGGGAATAACCTAAGTCACCTGTAAAGTTATGTCATACAGGCACGTATTTCAACATAAAACTATTTACATTGAGCTGTAGTTTCGAACATATAACTCGTGAGCACCAACAGCCGAAAGTCGGGCATAACCTCAAAATTAAGATTATATTACTGAGCATTTGTGAGAGCGAACCTAACCCGAACATAAATTAAATTTCTACCTCCTGGAATCGATGTCACGCATATAGACTACCAAAGGAATCACATTTAATTGCTGCGACACCTAACGAAGCACTTAGCAGATAGAGCAGATGCTCAAAACAGAGCAACCTAAAGTGGCGGCTGCCGGCCAGACAGAATATACACAAGGAATCAAGTCGAGGTTTGTTTTACACTCCTACTTATATATTTTATTCTACAATGTATATCTAATTTGACTTACGCATGTCTTATGTATTAGAAAATTTAATAAATAATATATATGTACTTATAATTCATAAACAGTTTTAAAAGTAATATGCATATTATACATTAAATTACTGTCGCAATTTTGAATCTTAATATTTGTATTTTTGCTTTAATTATATTTTTATTTATTGTTCATTTGCTTCCTCTGTTTTTATACTCTGATTGTCTTTTGACTTAGTTAATGGGGTCGTGGAGGGCATGGGAAAGAGGGCAGGAAGAAGTTGGAGTGAAAGAAATGTAGGTTGGTAGAGGGAGGGGAATAAGTGGTATGGGACGTGGGGGTAGGGGAAGGAGAGGTAGGGTGAAGAAGAGGTAGGGGAAAGGGCAGCAACGCGTCGGGTTCCTTTTAAAAAGGAAGAAGAAGAAGTAGGGGAATGGAGAAGGAAAAGGTGAGTGTTGGGTGAGCACAAGAGGGGAATGGGGAAGAGTGGTAGGGAAATGGGAAGTAGGGTAACGTATCATAGGGAAGTAGGGGTAATGGCAAGGGGAATGGCAGCAACGCGCTGGGTACAATTTAAGATAGAGGAATGAAATATTGTATACATGTGAGTAGGGTGGAAGGGTGCAGGGAAACGGGGTGGTAAATTAAGGAGAATTGGAGATAGAGTAAAGGGGCATGGGAAAGGTGGGACGGGGGGAAGGTCGGACAGAGCAGTGGGAAGGAGTGACAGGGGAAAGGAGAAACAAGGTAAATGGCAGCAACGCGCCGGATACCAGCTAGTATTATATACTTTTTGATTCACATATAATTACCATTACAACGTATCACTTCATTTTTTAATTGCTGTTATAACATACGCATAACTTTTATTCAATATTCTATACTTATTTTATATTTTATTTACATTCTAAACTAGTATTATGTCCATATATTGATCTATATCTAAGATGAGTTTCGGATAAAGAGGTGTAGTGACACACTCCATCCCTCGTTACATACAGACCATGACATGAACGCATGATGATGCAGAAATCTGCAACATGTGCAAATTTAGTGCATTGGGGAAGTTGTAACTTGGTTTTTTTGTCGTTTTTATTCCATAATCATTCTTTTTCATTTTTGACAGTGACTATGAAACACAAGAAAAAAACATAACAATATTGTTACGAGCAAATCCGCAAAAAGGCAGGATTTTAGAAAACTTTTCTATTTGAAGGTATACGTAGTGATTCCACTGCGTTATTTGGATAACGCAATTTCAGAACGGTGGGAATAATTGTGACAATTTGCGCAAGCAACGATCAGAGCGGACTTCACGAACACCAAAAACGCACTTCCGATGCTAGTGAGAACATCGGAATTTTAATTGACGCGCATAATAAAAAATGTGCAGCGCTTAGAATCATCAAATGAAATCCATACTATTTGTCACCAGTTTTTTTTTTTTTTTTTTGACTGAAGAAAATGTTGCATAAATTGAATGCAATGGGAATATAATACTAAAGATCGGTTTATCTTGCTTCCTAATTTAAAATATTAAAGCTGGCAGACACCCATTTAAATATGGCTATATTTATTTAATTTAACTTTAATTTATAGATATACTAAATTTTATTTTGAAAAGTTAATTTTAAATTCAAAGAGTGCATCATTATCAATTTGACAAGAATTCTAACAGGACACTGTCAACTGAGGAAACCTGTGTGTAATGGGTGTATATAATTTCCCTGAATGCAGATTTTGTGATCATAAGGAAGAGAGTCCTCTTCATATCGTTGCAGAAAGTGAAGCAATAGACAGAAGTAGATTTCGAATATTGGGCAGCACGTTGTTGCCGAGGATCAAAGAAAGTTAGATCCTAGGATTATTATTACTATTATTGTAGGACATAATTTTAAAACTGCGACCTAGAAAGATATATTTTTTTGTCCTTCTCACTTAGATGTCTTGCTCTAGTCCATCTTGTTGAATAAACTTTAGTATTGTGCTAGGACTAAACTTTTCAGTTGTACTTCAGCGACAACGTAACTGCCCAAAAATCGAAATCTACTTCTGACTATTGCTTCACATTCTGCAACGATATGAAGAGACAGTAAATTGAGGAAACTTTGTTTCCTTCAACTAAAAGTCTCAGGAGTGTTTCCTTCGTTTTGTACTCAATTACTAGATGCAGTGGTGTTAGATCTAGAATTGATTCCAACGCAGTGGTTTGGCAAGTGCGCAGTGCGTTAGTGGTGCATATTCATTCTAGTCTTTGTAGGGAGTTTAATGCCCTCGTGACTGTGACTTGTTTCGCCCTCTCTCCCCATTCGACTATGCCATATAGTAACATCGGCTTTACTACCATGTTATACAGCTAGATCATGGTTTTTGGATTGCATCGCCATGATTTTCCGGCCATTTTCCTGCACACAAGTATTGCCTTGGTGCATTTTCGTATAGTTTCCTCTGTGTGCGTTTTCCATAGAAGTTTACTGTCTAAAGTTAGTCCTAAGTATTTAATATCCTTGCTAACTTTCACAACTACCCCTCCGAGTATGATTTCCTTTAGTTTAGGCAGCTTGTAGTCCTAGTAAGAAACTGTTTTGGTGGGGTTAATTTTGAGTCCCACCTCCTTGCACCAGTCCTGTGTAATTTTGAGAACTCTGTTGATTATGTCACACGAGTGTTTCTTGCCATAATGACTATATAATTCGCATCGCCCTGACAGTCTATTCCATTTTCGCTTAGCCTACTAAGTAGACCGTCTACAACTAAGCTCCATAGTAGGGGCGAGAGAACTCCTCCCGGTGGACAACCTTCGACTGTTTGTATTATGACGTTGGTGCCATTCACCCCTGTCTCATCTGTTCTTGTTCTCAACAATGAGTTTATCAATTTCACTATAATTGGGTCCTCTCTACTAGTGCGTTACAGATTGTGGCGTGATTAGTGTTATCGAACGCTCCTTCTATGTCCAAAATGGCACACATTGTGACCTCTTTGTGTTTAAAGGATGTGTCACTTACCCCCGTTAGTCCAGTGTCGGTTGATCTGCCCGCTCTATATGCATGTTGGTCCCGATGTAAGGGACTATGATGCAGTATCGTCTTTCTAATATGCTTGTCTATTATCTTTTCCATTGTTTTTAACAAAAACGATGTCAATCTAATAGGCCTTAATGCTTTTGAGAGGGTTGAGTCGTTTTTCCCCGCCTTAGGGATAAAGAGTAGCTCGTTTGCTCCTTTTTGCAGTGGTGCTGGAAATATTCCATCTATTCCAGGAGAATTGAAGGATTGAAAGGTGAATATTGCCCACCTTAAATTATCACCATCTTGACGGCCTCTATGATCGCTCTATTTGTTCGTACATAGGTTAGATTACGATGGCCAACATGGTTGAACTCCACATTGTCACTTATGCCAGCATAGGCCCCTTGTGATACCATATGTGTTTCCTACTTCTACAGCAGCTACTCTGAGAACCACTTTGAAATTGTCAAAAATGTCGAGATATGTTTTATTTCTTTTTCCGAGATCTCAGTTAAGTTATCCAGGAAGGGGCGCCCTAATAACGTCAGTCTCCTCCTACTATGGGCCGGGCAGTGACATAGCAAGTGCTCGACCTACTCGGCATTTCCATCTGCATAAGTCCCGGGAGTTTACCCCTAGCCTTGTGGCTCCCACAATAACAGCTATCTGATCTCTCTTCTGTTGAAGTAGTGTTATTGTTCTTTCGAGATTATATTTTGACCAGGTGAATCTTCAGATTCTACACATAATTTTCCGTCTATGTTTTGGTGACCAGGCACCCAGATGAGATGTATAACATAGTGCTCGGCAATCTCGTTAAGAGATTTAGGGCACGTATTTGTGGTTTTGTGGTTGGAGCTGAAAGAGTTCAGCGCTTTCAGGGCAGCCTGACTGTCCGAAAAGATAACCACATGCTCTTGTGTAAGTGAGTATGACCTTAGGAAGTGCGTTGCTTCCTAAATAGCTATCATCTCCACCTGATAAACGCTACAATGATCGGGCAGTGTAAAGGATTCTCTATTCCCCAAATCCGGTAAAAATGGTGTGCGAGGCTTTACCAACCTTTGGTATAAATACTATGTTGACTTCCTTCCAATTTGATGGAATATGATTAAGGCTGAGACAGCTCTTAAAAATCGTGTATAGCCAAGGTAAAATATACTCATTCGAAATATTGTAGCTGAGCTGGAAAAACACTATCCGGGCGCGGGGATTTAAAGGACTGAAAAGTGTCAATAGCCCACAATATTTTCTTATTTGCTTACTATGCTAGATATAAGTACGGGAGAGACTCCTTCCCCCTGTATTTCTACATTGATTTGCTACGAATTCTCTTGGATGTGAGAATATAGTAGCAACTCTAGCGTTTCTTTACTAGAATCTGTCCATTCACCTCTTGGGTGCATTAGGTACTGGGACTGGTGTCTTAGAGAGGATTTTCCTTAGCCGAGATGCATCAGTAGAAGTTTATTGATTTGGTGATTGCGTGAACGCAACTATTCCGAGGGGCGCGGGGGTATGTCAATCGGTAGCCTAGATTTTGGGAATTTAGTCGATATGGAGCGTTTCTCGGGAGCTTACCGTGCGTTGTGCGTACGTGAGTTTTACGAAAACGGTAATTCAGCGAATGTAGCGCGTAGGAAATTCTGCAGTATTCGACATGTTCGTCATTTAAATGATGCGCCAAGCCCTCGACTCATTGGAAAATAGGTCGAGAAGTTTGAAGAGACCGGTTCAACGCTGGAAAAATCAAAATCGGGCGTCCAAGGTCTTCGAGAACGTTCGAAAATGGACCTTACTTTTTTGAAGATGAAAGGGGACGCACAGTTACAGTGAAATCAGAGCGTTATGTGGAGATGTTAGACGAATTCTTCGTGCCTGAACTGCAAAACTTTTCTGGTTATAACCAAAGAAAATGGTTCCAGCAGGTCGGAGCTTCTTCCAACAGGTCTCTACCACGAGTTCATGAAGTTTTGCCTGGCAAATTGATCTCCAGGAGAAGTGACATAAATTGGCCTCCACGAAGTCCCGATTTAACCCCTATGGACTTTTTCCTGTCAAATCTAAAGTTTACGGCAACAAACCCATTTCCCTGGCACAATTAAAAGAAAATATCCGTCACGAAGTGGCAGCCATCACGGAGAATACCTGCCGAGCCGTCATAGGAAATTTTTGTGCTCGATTAAATGAATACCGTGAACGCAACAGATTACATTTGGACAATATCATTTATAATAAATAAATTCCCAAAGTGTGTATTTTAATATGTAATAAACATTTTGTCAATAAACTACTTACATTTTTTTTATCGATTTTTTAAATGTGAACTTTCTTTTGAGACACCTGTATTACTACAAAAATTTGCCCAAGATACACATTTAGCATTTCTTATCGTTTTCTTGTATAAGCTTAGTTTTTCCTTATATACATTCCATGAGGCATCCTGGTCTGTATATTTTGCCTGATTAAAAAGCTTTCTACAACCTTTTTTCAGATCATCCAGATCTTTATACCACCATGGGGGTTTGTGTGTCACTCTCGTCCTAACTTTAGGGTAAGCCTTCTTTAGTGCCCTCGAGCAATTATTTTTGAAAACCTTGACCAGATTTTCTAGATGCTCTACATTGGTAGGTTCATAGAGTGGTTCGGGTCTTACGGTTCTTTTCAGTGTATTTGTGTACACTTCCCAGTTCGTCTTTCTTAGGATGTTTCTTTCAGATTTGGGGGACTTTTGCGACAAACAGTATACTATATATCTGTGGTCGGAAAAATAATGGTCATCCAAAACTTTAATTAATTTTATTAGTAAGGTTATCCGATATCAAAGTTATATCTAAGACCTCCTTACTATTTTTAATAATTAAAAGCAGGGTTATTATCTTTATTGCATATGTATGTAATCACACAGTAACTCACCTCGCTCGTTGGTGTTAGTACTTCCCCATTGTGTGTGGTGGGCATTCGCATCACCTCCTAAGATGGTGTTATTGTTTTTTCTCCTGCTCTCTTTGGCCAATTCCTGCATCTGTGTCGGAGGTACAGGTCCTAGGTCATCGTGGGCTAGATATGATGACGCCATTCTATAGTTTATGCCCCCTATCTCAAGGCTGATCGTTGTGAGATCTCCACTACTGAATTTTGGGAGTAAAAAGGTGTTAAGGTGCGACCTCGCTAAAATACACGAACGAATTTTTCACTTACCTTTGGTGTAATGTAAAAAGGATAAGGGCGATGTCAGCTACATACATGTTCGAACATACATCTCTTCATTTTGGAGAATTTCATATGTAGCTCCTGCAAAATGTGTCCCCAGGAGCAACTTGATTTTCTCTTTCCCATTTTCCGTAAAGGAATTATCTGGTCTACGGAGTGATATATTCGCATCGGAGTGCATCTTGGCCATTGCTCGATAAATTCGAGCGGCTGATGCACTGGATGTTATACCTTCACAGAAACCTCTGTAATTTCTGCGTTTGGCTTTGCTCATTTCTTAATTATTTAGAGTAAGTTCAGTAGTGTAACTTTCCCATTGATTGAGGGTTCCTGTGACACATGCCAGCCACTAATATGGTTTTCTAGGAACAGACTACTGAATGTTAAGTCCAACACCTCTTGCCTAGTCTTAGTGACAAAGGTTTGTATGCACCCTTCATTTATAAATATCAGGATATTACTTAAAAAGAATTCAAGAAGGAACTTGTCCCGATAGTTGGTGTCAGTGCTTCCCAATGCCTCGTGGTGCGCATTTGCATCACAGCCTACTACGATGGGTAGACTTCTTCTGTTGCAGAATTGCACCAGTTCTTCTACATCCTCTGGGGGTGATGTTCTCTCTCCCGAAAAGTATATCGACGCAATCGTCATACGTCGCATTCTGCCTCTGTAGACTAACTCGGTGATCAGCGGCACACAGTCCCGAGTTAAATATTCTGAAAGAACAGTGTAATTTATATCATTTCTGACAATAATGCAAGCTCTATGGATACCTTGATTTTTGTCCCATATTACCTTTGCATTCCTGTTGTACAGGCCTTTAACATTGCCTTCGTGACACCAGGGCTCCTGAATCAGCACTAGCCCCAGATGTTGCTTGGTGAATGTCCTTGACATAACGGCTGACGCCGCTTTGGCATGGTGGACATTCAGATGGGCTGCGCTGATAACTGCCAAATCAGTGGATAGCAGAGGCTCGATTACAATGTCCGAACCCTCGGACATTGGTGTATCGGGCCTGCCTTTTGCTTCGATGACTTCCGCCACATCCTCTGACTTCTCTTTTGCGGGCCTCTTTTTAAAATGCACCGGGATGATTCCAAACTAGAATCGCACCTTTGATCCGTTGCTGATAACAGATGACTTCGACTCTTCGTCGATGCCTACTACCTTCACCTGTCCATTCCCTTCTTGTCGCAGGGAGATGACTTTCCACATGTGCGTGTTCAGCCCTTCATTTTGTACTTCCAGCAGTTCTAGAAGCCACTCTGTTGTCTTCCTTTGGCTCCTGGGAAGAAAAAGATGAATCACCTTAGAAGGAGGGATATCATTCCCTTTTACCTCCATTAGTTGGGTGCCATCCCACTCTCCCAATAAGGGAGCATGGAGTTGTAGCCACTCCACATTTTGGTCATCAGCACAGTCGGCTAGTAACATTCTTGGTCTGAAGTGCACCGCGTCGAACTGAATTTTACATGTTCTTCCCTTCGTAACCTCGCAACGGATGGCATCCTTCAGCAGTTTATAATAATGTCCGACAATAATAATAATCATTATCAATAGTCATTTTCAAATGGCTCTAAAAAATTCGATTATATTTTTTTTTTTTTTTTTTGTGTCATCATGATTATAAAATCAGTTCGTATTTAATTAAGTAGCGTGAATTGCAAGATGTACGATACAAATCTGTCTCCCCACTATCTTTCTCATTTTCATCCGGAAAGTTTTCTGCGAAGAATCCACCAGCAACAGTAAGTCATCATTAAACATTGTGTATATTGCTTATATCAGGAGGAAGCAAGAAAATCAATATTGTAAGAGATTCAGATCATGCTATAGATTTCGGTCTCGTCGTGGTAAAATCAATATATACATGGCTTATATATATAATTCAAGTGTATAATTTTCTGTACGTATTCGTAGGTAAATGCGGATAATATAACATGCACTTACGGCAGTATTATATAGATTTATATGAATAGTTTCGCGGTACCCATTTGTACATATATTTGTAGTCTTAGAAAATGAGTTCAATTAAAAGCGTGTGTAATATTTTCGAAATGGTTTCGTCTATTTCCTTCATGGACTAGATGCCTGTAATTCGGCCAGATTCCATTAATAAGATTACCTTGTAATAATAGGAACGTTTATAAAAGGGGTCACCTTACATTTTTGATGAATAAAATTGGAAACAGTGGCCTAGGTAGGTCCCAGTTGGTACTCGACATCTGCGGCCAACTTACAACTAACCCAAACAATCTTTAGTTTCTGAGTATTTCTTTTTGTGCATAAGTTTAACTTCCCCCACTTGACTGTCTCTTATTTTCTATAGCTTTGTGGTAAATCTGAATAATATTACTACCGACCAACGCACGCAAAATTTTATTTTGTAATGACTGTTAACATATATATGTACTCCTCGCAAAATTTGACTTAAGCCGACTCACCCCGTTAGTTGACGAGCAGAGCTGGTACAAGTTACTTCACCGTGCATACTGAAATCCTTAGTAACACCAGACATATAATTGCGATATACACTAATAACACCACTCAATAACAAAGCAACATATGTTTTGTTAGTAAGTTATTTCAAATGCCGCTCAACGTGGGGCCCAAATAGTTTTGTCATTGGTATAAAATATTTTATCGAGATCCCTTTAAAAGGAGAGATGACACGTAAAAATCAGATTATAGAAAACAATAACGCTCAAAACATTCAATCCGCTGTCTATCCATTCACTGATTTTTGCTAGTAACTTTGTAGCAACTGTGGATTTTAGCATAAATAATGAAAAATCACAAAACACAAAACAAATAGCACAACAAAAACATCTTCAAAATAGTTCCACGTAACGAAGATAGCATGCTCGAACTTAAAACAATGCTTAAGACATTAATGGAACAAATAGGAACTATTCTAAACCTCCTAACAGCGGTCTTGGATAAGACACTTTGCTTATCGGTGTGGAACGTCAATGGGCTCAAGTAGCACATACTCGAAATTAAGTCTTTTTTAATAGAGCACAATATAGATATAATTCTTATGTCTGAGACCCACTTCACTCGGAAGAACTTTATTAAAATTAAAGATTACGACATATACAACACTAACCATCCCTCTGGTTAAGCAAGAGGAGGAACTGCAATAATCATTAAGAAAAACATCCGTCACAACTTACTTGACATTTATAGTACTGAAAAAATAAACAAGTATTGAAATATAATCTCCATCGGGTACTTTAGTTGTTGCTTCAATTTACTGCCCACCGTCAAATGCTCTAAAATTGAGTGATTTTGAACCATTTTTTAAAAAATACGGCTTGGGGTTCCAGACTTATTACAACTAGAGGAAGAGAGCTCTATAATGTTCTACAACAAAATAATGTGGATTTCGTTTGAGCCCACTTATTGGCCTTCATATTTACTTAAATCACCAGATTGTATTGACTTTTGTATTACTAAATTGCTAGAAACCAATTAGGGATGGAATCAATGCTTGATTTACCCGCAGACAATCCGACTATTTGATTCAATATACAAAAGCAAGAAATATCCAACACTGCACACAAAGAACACAAATTGGGGAGTATACAGATGTGTCATTCAAGATACGCTAGTCTTGAACGTTCCATTAAAAAACATCGAGGAAATAGAAAATGCAGTCTCCTTGTTTAACCGAAAGATTCAGCACGCAGCCCGGGTTGCCACACCTTCTGCTTAAACAATATTGCGGCAAAATCTTATAGCACCACTGAAGGAACTTATTTCTGCAAATCGAAAACTAAGAAAAGTATGGAAACTCACACGATACCCTGAAGACAAAAAATCTCTGAACCGCGCTATTAGAGAAGTCAAGGATGCTCCAAAAAAATAAAAATGTTGAAGTCACTCAGAGTATTACTCGAAAGCAAAAACAGCCCGTTGTAAGAGTTCCCCCATTTGAGATGGCTAACGGCCAGTGGGCAACGATGGACAAGGACAAGGCTTCGACGTTTGCCATGCACCTTTCTTAAGTCTTTAAATCAATCGAAAGGAATGCAACCCATGAAGTAGACATACTCCAGAACCAATCAGTTCTTAAACGCCCCTGGACAGATGGATCTTCCAATTTCACGATTCACTGAATCACAAGTAAAAAATGCTTGTCATATACTTTCAGCAAAGAAAGCTCCAGGCTTTGATCTAATTACTGCAAAGGTACTTCAGGAGCTACCGGAAATTGGATTTAAGTACATGACCCATTTGTTCAACACCATCTCAACAACTGGATACTTTCCTCTTCAGTGGAAGGTGTCTCTTATCACTGTTATCCCTAAGCCAGGCAAACCGCTAGAAGTTACCTCTTATAGGCCTATTAGTCTTCGACCTGTAATAAGTAAGGTTTTTGAATCGTTACTATTGACTAAATTGGAGCCAATTATCAGTCGAAAAAAACTGATTCCCGACCATTAGTTCGGATTCAAAGAAAAACACGCCACAACTGAACCAAGTCATTGAGTTTTTCGGACTATACGAAGCGCGATGGATAATCGAGAATATTGTACAACGGCATTCTAAGACATCACACAAGCTTTCGACAAGGTCTGGCACGACGGGCTTCTTTGTAAACTTAAGAAGTGGCTCCCATATCCGTACTATGAATTAATAAAATCGTATATATGCGACCGCCACTTCGTTGTAAAATTCAACGCAGAATTTTCAAAGTTACAGGCAATCCACTCGAGTGTTCCACAAGGAAGTGTCCTTGGTCCCGTATTGTATACACTTTATACGGTGGATCTACATATTCCAGCAGATACCTCCATTGCAACATTTGCTGACGATACAGTCATTATGTCGACACACTCCAATCCAAGGATGGCATCAATGCAACTGCAAATAGGACTTGACAAAGTTTCTTCGTGGCTTTAAAAGTGGAGACTAAATGTAAACCCCGCCAAATCAGTACAAGTAACATTTACGCTATGTCGGAGCGAGTGCCCTCCTATCATGTTTAATAATATGCAATTACCACAACAGCAAAGTGTCAAATATTTAGGTGTACACCTGGATAGAGGCTTAACTTGGCAGAAACATTTATTCTCCAAGCGTAAACAATTTGGACTGAAGTTAAGAAAACTATACTGGTTACTGGGACCTAACTCTCAGCTTTCGCTACAAAATAAACTTTTAATTTATTCAACAATTTTTAAACCAGTTTGGACATTCGGAATACAACTGTGGGGTTCAGCATCTCAGTCAAATGTTTCTATTATGCAACGATTTAAAAACAAAGCGTTGCGCCTTATCACAAGTGCACCATGGTATGTCTCAAACGATAGGCTACACCATGATTTAAGGGTACTAACTGTGAACCAAGAAATACAGCGCCACAACCAAAGGTACCTCAAACGTTTGGAAAACTAGTTTGGAAAACTGTAGTAGTGCTGGAAATATTCCATCTACTCCCTGTGATTTGAAGGCTTTAAAGGTAGATATAGCCCACCTTACTGTTTTTATATCAGCTGAGCTTAGGAGCCTTATAAATAATAAGCGAAAGCTCCGGAAAATTGGCAAACCAGTAGATGTCCAGCAGATAAAACTATGTACAATACAACATCATTCTAACTTAAAAAACGCTTGCACGAAAAAAGAAATAAAGCAACTGCAGAGTTTTTCAAAAGTCTGGATCCTAACACGAAAGACTATGAATACAGCCTTTGGAGAGCTACCAAATATTTAAAACGACCTGCAAAACGAAATGTTGCTATACGAAATCATAATGGAGAATGGTGTAAAACCGCCAAAGCTAAGGTTGAGGCATTTGCACAACATTTACACTCAACATTTCAACCAAATTCAAATCTTGCGCCTGAAGATACTGAAATAATAGAGTTTCTGGATGTACCTTGTCAAATGTGCATGCCAATTCGTAGAATTACTGTGTCTGAAATCAAAGAAGAATTCGCAAAACTGAATAAAAAAAGGTCACCAGGCTATGATAAAATAGACGGAAGAGTTACGAAAATGCTCTCTCAAAAGTGTATTCTATTTTTAGCAATAATTTACAATGCGATTTTAAGGCTGGATCACTTTCCTACACAATGGAAATGTGCGGAGGTGATAATGATTCCAAAAAAAACCAAGTCTGAAAATATTCTCTCGTCCTACCGTCCTATTAGCTTTCTGGTGACATTCTCCAAAGTATTCGAAAGAATACTTATGAGTAGATTGTTACCAATTTTGGATGAATACAATATAATACCGGAACATCAGTTTGGGTTTAGGAGAGGTCATGGGACTCCAGAGCAATGTCATCGTATAGTGGATATAATTACAAGTGGATTCGAGAAGAAACTGTATTCTGCGGCAGTATTTCTTGATATACAACAAGCATTTGACCGAGTGTGGCATCCAGGCATGTTATATAAAATGAAAAAACTGCTTCCTGCTCCATTTTTCCTCTTACTGAAATCGTATCTAAGCAATCGACACTTTTATGTTCAAATGGAAGGAAAAACATCGAAACTATATAGTATCCATGCTGGTGTCCCACAGGGCAGTGTTCTGGGAACTGTCCTTTACACAATATTCACTGCCGATCTTCCTGTTGTCAGTGATGTTCAAGTAGCCACTTATGCTGATGATACAGCTATAATTGCATCTAAAGACACTGCGGCAGAAGTATCTCAAGATATTCAAAATGAAATAGTTGAAATAGAGCGATGGCTTAAGAAATGGAAAATAAAGGTTAATACTGAGAAGTCGAAACATGTCACATTTGCTCTGAGAAGAGGAGATTTTCCGTCAGTATTTTTAAATAATTCACAAATTCTAAAGGCAAGACAAAGAAACTCAACATAAAAACAAAAAAAAATGTATTGGCTGCTTGGGAGAAAATCGCAGCTTAGTTTGGAGAACAAAGTTCGGCTTTACAAGGCTATTTTAAAGCCTGTGTGGACATATGCTATCCAATTATGGGGAACTGCAAGCCAATCAAATATTGAAATTCTTCAACGATATCAGTCCAAAACGCTTAGACTTATTGTTAACGCCACCTGGTTTGTGGCTAATGACCAAATTCACAAAGATTTAAATATTCCATACATTAAAGATGAAATACGTAGAATAAGCACAAGGTATGTTGAGAGACTACATGATCATTTAAATGTTTTGGCAATAGGCCTACTATATAATAGCGATACAACTCGAAGACTTAAAAGAAATCATGTGTTAGATTTACCTTTTAGAGATTAAATTTTGTACATATTGTAAATAAACTCTTAATTATAGAATTTTGAATATAACAGCTGTTCTCACTGGAGTACAGCTATTTCTGTTATATTATGAACTTTCAACTAATTTATTTATTGTCTTATTGATAGATTGTAAATTAATAATAATAAAAAAAAGCAGCTCCATGGAGCTCTCTTGTGCACAACTGAACATGATATGCGTACATGGGGGTGGAGGTTAATATTGCAACAGATCGACATAGATGCAACGTCATAATAAATGTACTGGACTGTACTACAATAAATAACTTTCTTAAATGATATAGATTGATTGATTGAAAAAATAAAAAGAGACCAATCTTTGAATACTAAAACTACTTCCTATTTGCAGCTAAGGAAAAATATAACAAATCATGAAATATTATAGTTGACTATTTAATCAAAAGACCGTTTCTGGTCTAATATGTATATGTAACAAACAAAAAAAAAAAACAGGATATAGATAATAATTGAAAAGGAGAAAAATGGTGAACTTATAATCCTTAATGAAATAGAAAATGAAGAAGATAAAGTTACATATCATCTGTATAATAAATAGATTTAACATTAGGCTTCTTTAGCATAATTATTAATTGTATTAGATATATAGAAGTAGTAGTAGTACAACCCAGTAATACATAATATAGATGCAGTACATAGATGTACTTGTAGTACAAACTTGAACTGTGGTACTTAATGGAGACGGAGTACATACCTATAGTTTAAACTGTAGAATATGTAGCTGTAGTACTATTCTAAAAAGATCCCTCCAATTAACCACTGTTGGAATGTTTGTTATTTGTCTGTTTGATTTTTTTTTTTTTTTGCTTTAATTATTTACTGCAAGCGTCCATTTTTTCAATTTTTTCTTTTCGCTTTCTCCATTTGTTTGTTTGTTTGTTTACGCTCTCTTGCTAAACAGACAAACAGATAAACTAACTAAGATACTAACATACTTATAGTTTTGTTTTTGTTCTTTTACAAATTTTTGAGTTGAGTTCTGCGAGTCTTTCTGCTCTAATCTCATTTTAACTTGTATTCATTTTTTTTTTATACAGCATACTTTTTGGCACCAATAATTTATTCCTTTTGGTTCTGTTTTATACTAAATTTACAATGGCTTGTTCTGATCCACGCAGCCAATTTAAAAACAAAGCTTTTACTGACCAATACCTCGCTTGTTGGTTATGCGGTAATGTTTCGCATAGTTGTGCTGGTTTTAACGGTCGTGTTCTTGACGCAATCAATGAACGGAAAGTTCTACGTTGTACTTGTTCCCATTGTAGAACGACTGAGATCGAAATAATCAGACTAAGTCTGGTTTCAATAAATTTAAACACTGTTCAAAAATCATGAACGACAAGTTTCAGCAACTTGAAAAATCGTTCAATGATTTTAGGTGAATAAATGCTTCTCCTAAACGGAAAAAATGAAATTCTCCGAAATCAAAGCCTTCGCCCGTAGTTATTTCACAGGATGAACCTGTAACTCCGATTGTTCCAATTATGGTCCCTGTATTTTTATCACCGTTCGATGAAAAACCAGAAGATTCTACGGTTTCTGCCGCTCCGTCTTTAGAACCTTCTGAGAAGTCGACATTGGTGCCAATGGAAATTGACACCAATAAAACAACGCCAGATCTCAATTTCGAAGCGTCAACTAGTGCTTACTCCAACCCTCTGGTAGTAGTTGAAGACTGCACTGTTGTGCCTCAACTGGCAACTGATTCTGTTGTAGAAGCTATGACTAGCGTTTCTGCTGGCCCATCTTCTACACAAAATCAAATTTTTAATAAAGAGAATATCCTGACCTTTGTTGCCCCGTGTAAATCTGTATTAAACTCTCGTCTTGCTTCTGATACGACTGAAGATAATATAAAATCATATATTAATTCTTCTCTTAAGTGCTCCAATAACATATCTGTTTCTAAATTTAACTTCTCCTACTCGCGATCGATTTCTTCTTTTAAGATAATTGTTCCTGTGTCTATTTTCGATACCATTCTATCTACCAATTTCTGGCCTGTTGGTATTGTTGTGCATGAGTACGTCTATAAAAGTAAACCTACCCCTGTACAGAATCCTGTTGAGTTTCCCTCTGTTTCAACTTCTGTGCTAAAAAACTAAGTTCCACTTCTTTCTTAATTCACTATCAAAATGTGAGAGGGTTAAGAACTACGCTTAGTAATGTTTCTTAATAGTTTTTCTTTGAAACAGACATAATTGTCTTTAGTGAAACATTGCTTCAACCAAACATACTCAATACTGAGTTATTTAATGATAATTTTGTTTCATTTAGAAAAGATCGTGCCAATCGCTCTGGTGGTGGTGTTCTAATATCAGTCAAATCGTCTCTGTTGTCTGAGGAAATTGGTTTTATATACCAGGATATTGAATTCATGTGTGTTAAAACTTCTTTTCGTTATTTCAACATATACATTACTTGCTCATACATTCCTCTTTCTTTGGATCATACATCGCTACTCTTTTACATGAAAAAGATCATCTTATTGTTTTAAGGAATTTTAATCTACCTAATATAAGATGGTCAAATTTGATTGCTACCTCTATGCTGATTCCAGCGGTTAAGAATAAGTTTCTTGATATTCTTTTTGAATTGTCCATGCAATAATGTTCGCAACAGTTTTGGAAGACTTCTTGGAAGAATAAGTTTCTTGATATTCTTTTTGAATTGTCCATGCAATAATGTTCGCAACAGTTTTGGAAGACTTCTTGATCTTGTTTTTGTTGATGCTGGTTTTGATGTACTTATTAATAAGATTCCTCCTATTACAATGCCTGAAGATAATCACCATCCAACTTTGGAATTCTCTTTTCAGCTTGACTGTATTTGTCGTTCACATGACATAAATAAATCTCTTCGACGTGTCAGATGTTTTCGAAAAACTGACTATGTCAAGTTATATCACTTACTTTTCAATACTGATTGGTCTGCTCTCGAGCGCTGTTCAGATATTGAATTGGCAATGAATATTTTTTATTCCACCATTCTCAGTTATTTCCACGGATGTATTCCATTCACTACTCTCCCAGTCTCAGGAAAAAGACAGCCTTGGTTTTCACGTTGCCTTTACCGATTAAAAAAATAAAAAGTCGCGTTTATTTAAAAGATATAAACGAAGTGGCTCTAATACTGATTTTAGTAAATATTGTGTCGCACGTTCTGATTTTAATGCATTAAATAAAAGGTGTTACGCTGACTATTTAATAAAAGTTAAACGAAACATGCGTCACAATCCAATTTAGTTTTTTTCAATTTAGTTAATACGAAACGAAGTACTTCAGCGTATCCTTCGCAATTATTTCTTGATGATGCAGTTGCATCTTCTGATTCGTCTATATCAGATTTGTTTGCCGACTTTTTCCAAAGTACGTACCATGGTGTCGTCTAAATTTTATAAATCTTAATTTGTCAAAATGCAAATATATGACGTTTCATCGCAGAAAACCATTTATAGTAACATATCCTTTAAATAGCATTACCCTCGGTAGAGTATTTTGTTTTAATGACCTAGGTATCCTTATGGAACCTAAACTTATTTATAATAATCACATTTGTTCAATAGTAAGTAAAGCAAATGGTGTCCTTGGCTTTGTTAAGCATTGGTCTAAGGAATTTAATGATCCTTATACCACTAAACTCCTATATACTTCTGTTGTTCGTCCGATTTTAGAATTTGGCTCTTTTTTTTGGAACCCATATTATGCTATTTACGAGATCGTATCAAGTCAGTCCCAAAACAGTTTCTTCTGTTTACTCTTAGGAGTCTCAATTGGGATCCCGATATAAATCTTCCACTCTATCATGACAGGTTAAAATTGATTGATCTCCCAACCCTCTTGTCACGCCGTTGTATGCTTTGCTTTTCTTCATAAAATTCTTATTGGGGAGATTGATTATCCCTGCTTACTTCAGTCCATATTACTAAATTCGGCCAACTCGCCACTTCATGCTAATAAAATTGCCTTTTTGTACGACAAATTACGCGATCAGTAATTCACTCCGAGCTCTTACTAACAAATCACTATTCAATAAATTTGTAAATTTCATTTAGCAACTTCTATTTTCTTTATTTTTGTTGTTGTTGTTGTAACAGCTTCGTTTGAGCTGCATCAGAAAATATATATACACAATTTATTATATATGAATGAATGTAATTGTGCAAAGCGATTTTTGAATGTAAGAGAAAGATAGACCGAAATGCAACCTCAGGTGTCAAGGTATAGGAAAAAAGCAACATCAACTGGTCGTAACCAGAGGTCTAAAGGGCTCAATTGAGTCGGATGGGACGGGCAGTTAAACAAATAAATTGTATCGTGCAGTGATTGACCGCATTCTGTGCAGCAATTAGTATTGCTTATCCCAATTCTTTCCCTGTAGCACTCGACCATATTGCACCATCCGGATCTTAACTGTGCAAGTTTCGTCCTGGTGCTACGAGGGAGATGTTTTTCGCTCTCATTAATAGGTGGAGGTCTTCCACCTAATATAATATTGTCCCTATAAGAGCGTATAGCTTGTTCAGTTGCATCTTTATGCAATTAGACTCTTCCAGAAGTATAGTAATACTCCTCTATGTTTCTATCAGTGAAAAAGCGATTTATACTCGTCTTATATATCCTGATATCAGATCTTAGGTAGGATCGGGTAGGCGCTGATGTAGTGAGGGTGCCATGGTTCGGATGATCACGTCTGTACGCACCCAACAAGAACTGCTTCGAAAGCTACACATTATGTTCTCATGGGTCATTTGCAGACAACCAGTGGCAGTCCTCAGCGCACTATTATGACTTCTTTGCAGGCATTGCCTCTGAGTCTTACTTGGGAAGTTGTTATAAGTTGTTATTATAGTCTCCTTGTAATTACCCCAAGAAGACCCGCAAGCGCTTTCAATCTAAGCAATGGGTCAAATGTAATTCCCAATATAATCGGTTACTGAACATTAGGAATCCTTAGACCTCCAACAAAGACATCTAGTTCCATCCTCACCTCCTTAGTTAAGGAAGTGAAAATGGAGGCAGATGACTTATGAGTTGAAAGCCTAAGGTTGCGAGCATTGAAAAAATTTAATAAATTATTTAAATAGATGTTAATTCTCGCGCAGATATCATCGACATTCACGCCCGAGGATAAGATAGAGCAATCATCTGCATAGGTCACTCGTTTTATATGGGGAGGGGGAAGAGGCATCTTTGCCAAATAAAGATTAAACAAAAGAGAAGAGAGAGTCCCACCCTGCGGAACACCCATCTTCAACTTACGATAAC
>JAWNNQ010000451.1:7500-67500 GCA_035044765.1 Leucophenga montana
AAAAACTTCTTTATTAAAGTCAATATTAGGTTGAAATGCGATATGGTGCCTTGTCATCGACAGCAGCTTAACATACATAGACTAATGGGCGCGGCCCGCCCACTTTTTGGGGTAGCCCCCATACAAACCTACTGCCCATTTTTGTGTTTTTTTATGAAAAAATCTTTATTTAAATTAATATTAGCTTCAAATTCGATTCTGTGGATTTTAGTGGAAAACCGCTTCATATACATATATAAATGGGCGTGTCCCGTTTAGTTTTTGAGGTACTCCCATATAATCCCACAGTTCAGTTTTATGCATTTGTATGGAAAACGTCAATTTCAACTTGAAGTTCGATAGGGCGGCATCTTACACATATACTACATCGCCTCATACACATCTACTAGTGGGCGTGTACCACAAATTTTGGGGTAGCCCCTACCTAAACCCTTTTTATGTTTTACAATACTATTTAAAATTTCGTGTGAGTGGTATTAGAGCTTTGGTTCAACCGAATTTAACGTTTCATACATAGTGTCAAATGGTATTATCAGTTTGTCTGATAGTTTGTAACGCATTGAAGGAGGCGTCGTAGACGCCATAAAGCAAATACACTTCTTTTTATTGCAGTTTAATAGAGTGCGTGCCCCTCCCATTTTTTGTGGTAGCCCCCATACAAACGTACTGCCCCCTTTTGTGTTTTTGTAAGAAAAACTTCTCTATTGAAGTCAATATTATGTTGAAATGGTGCCATTTTATAGACAGCCACTTAACAAACATAGACTAATGTTCGTGGTCCGCCCACTTTTTGGGATAGCTCCCATATTTTGTTTTTTATGAAAAAATTGATTTAAATCAATATTAGCTTGAAATTTGATTTGGTGGATTTTAGTATACTCTTTTTGAGGTAGTCAAATATAGAACCCACAGCTTACAGAAAACGTTAATATCAACTTGAAATTCGATGTGGCGGCATCTTACACATCTACTACATCGCTTCATACACATCTACTGGTGGGCATCTACATCCCAATTTTTGGGGTAGCCCCTATTTACAATTCGATTTAAAATTTCGTGTGAATGGTATTAGAGCTTCGGTTCAACCGAAGTTAACGTTTTTTCTTGTTTTTGTTCAGTTACTTGTTCTTGTCTTTTCTCGGTGGCTCCGTTTTGTACAGAAAAGAATATTTGCGAAATTGTGTTTCAATGTGTATTTGAGTACTAGCGTCGGGAGTTTTCATAAAAAACAATTGCATATCTGTGGGTCTGTTTGTGTGAGAGACAGAAGCCACGCAATCGTTATTTGAATTTCGATGTATGTGTAAACTGACGCCGCGAGTTTGCACATAAAGATTACTGATCTGTGCGCGTGTGTGTGTGAGAGACAGAAACCATGCATCCGTTATTTGAGTTTTGAAGTTTGTGTGAACTGATTGCACATAAAAATTGCCAATCTGCGCATGTCTCTAATGGAAGAGATACATGTAGCTTTAAGGACATTGAATTTTAAATTTTGAGATATGAGTGAACTTACGCCGCGAGGACACATGAAAAATGGTTAAAACTGTGTGCGTGCCTTATTTGAACACCGGAATAGAGAATATGCAGCCAGAGGATGTTCAAAGTAAAAAAAGCATGCCTTTAATGGATGGAGATGTATCTGTCTTTGGGCGGAATGTCAACCAACAAAAGGCGGCCAATGCCACTGTCGAGCAAAGGTCGTCAGCCACGAATTATGGGAATTCAGTTTTGCGAAGTCATGCTCCACTCTAAAATTTGCTAATGCTTTCTAAAAATGCGGAAGATTGGCCACTGTTTTTAGCTGATTTTGAGGGATGCACTAAATTGTACAAGTATAACAACATGCAAAATATGATGCGGCTACGTAAAAGTCTTCATGGTATAGCCAGAGAAGCTGTTCAGTAAATATTGAATTATCCAGATGACGTATCCACCGTCATGCCAACACTTGAGTTTTGTTTTGGAAGGCCAGAGTTGCTGCTTAAAGCTCAGCTAAGCAAAATTCATTAGGTACTGCGTATTTATGAGAATAAATGGGAACAGATTGTAGAATTTTCTACAAAAGTACAGAATGTTGTAGCATATATCACAGCTACCAAATGTGAACAGCACATCGGAAACCCAATGCTACTCTAGGAACTAGTCCTGAAAGTGGCAGCTAGCAAACAATTTTATTGGGTGCAACACGCCGGAATAATTGTAACGTACCTTATACTTAGAGATTTAGCAAAATTGTTGTACAAACTCGCCAGAACCGCATGTTTAATGCCGCCGCTGGCTGGAGGAATAATGGGAAATCAGAACACGCCGCCTTCAGCTCAACATTCAACAACACAAATAGCACCACGCCGTATTATGAATACGTCAAACGAAGTCGAACAGAGAGAACTGTCCATCATGAAAATAATATGTTTAATGGATAAAGAAGTTCATTGGTAAGCCGATTGTACAAAGCATTGTGAGTTAAGTGCTGCTGCTCGTTGGGAGCTAGTAAAGTTATTTGGAATTTGTGAAGTTGATGGTTGCACCCGTTTGCATCATCAGAGTCTGCACCGGAATCGAAATGCAGAAGCCGAAACGAAATAGGTTACATCAAAGTCAGTTTTGAGCTGTGCGACAGAGTCTACAATGAAACCCCTCTTCAAAATGCTGCCGGTTTTCCTCTACAGTCCAAAGGGAAAAGTACAAATACACGCATTAATCGATGAAGTAGACACTCGATTATCCACGCAGTGATTCGGAATTTAATCGTAACAGAGCCATCAACAAGAGTCTGTTTTGAAATTGCAGCTATTGATGAAGATAAAAAAATCGTGGTTATTGAATATTCAATGTAAAACCTATGATCTTGCTGGAACTTGACAACGCATACCTTTACACTTCGTCTGAAGGCAGACATGAAAAATATACAAACACAGCTAGAACGAAGATCGGGTGGGTAGCGTACGGACCAAATGCAGGTCAAGGTCAAAATGCTACTCCATTTGTACATATTTGTCAGAAAGTTGAAGATGAAGAGATGCACGAATTTGTAAGAGATTATTTTGCCGCCGATAATTTTGGGGTATCGGATACACCAGCAAAGTGGAATCCGATGTTGATATAAAGGCTCGTCAAATAATGCAAGAGACCACAAATAGTATTGGAGACCGATATGAGATTGGTCTGTTTTGGAAACAGTATCCACCAGATTTACCAACAAACAGCTATCAGATGGCTGAAAAAAGGCTGTTGGGTATAGAACGGAAAATGCAACATGACGCACAATTCGCCGCTAAGTACTCTGAAGATATTATAGGCTGTAATTTTGCAACGGTAACCATATTGGATGCTGTCATAGATTTTGCAAGATTGTCAAATCTTATGAGACTTAAAAGGTCCGTGTCTAATTTTTGATTTTTTGTTTTGAATGAAATTCGTCAATCGTACTGGATTATTAGAGCCAAACACATTTTGAAGTCAATTATAAAAATGGAAAATGAAAAGAGCACCAACACCTCCACAGATGGGCCAGGTAGCAATGGATCGTGAACGCCGTATGTTCGACCATTCACATATACCGGGGTCGATTTGTTTGGACCTCTTAATGTTACAATTGGACGCTGCCGGGAAAAAATGTTCACATGTTTAACCGCACACATTGAATTGGCAGCTGACCTTTCAACCGACGCGTTCCTAATCTGTCTTACGAATTTTATTAATCGCCGTGGAACTCCTCATAAAATTAAAAGCGACAACGGCAATAACGGTTGGTTAAGCGATCATTAAATTCAGTTCTCAAAGCAGAGACGCCTAAAATTAAAACTCTCGATGCAGTACTCCTCGAAGCTGAACATGTTATTAACAGCCGCCCGTTAACTGACATTCCATTGACATCTGAAAATGATGCGCCGCTCACGCCAAATCGTTTCCTGTTGGGGTGTGCAAATTCAACACAGACGTCGTCCTCAGAAGAAAATATTGAGCCACAAAAAACCGGTGGCAAGTATTACAAATGTTAAAGTCTCGTTTATGAAAGCAGTGGACCTGGTTAAATGAGTCACCGCCTGTAGAAATTGATGACATCGTACTTGTCTGCGGCGCAGCTTCGAGTCATCAAATTGTTTTGCGGTCGTGACGGTAAGCTTCGTATCGCTCAAGTGAAGACAGACTCCGGATCGATGCGACGCCCGGTTTTAAAACTTGTTGTATTACATGTGGTTGGTAAATCCTAGGATATTTTCGGAGGTGGGATGTTTTAGTTTTACAAAGAAAGAATTAAATTGGATTAATGGATTCAGTCTTTTGTTAGCATCGAGAGAGAAAAGACGGGGAAAAATACGAACAAAAAACTCGTGAACTCGTTAGCGCACGAATACAAAAGACATTTGAATATATGTAATTTGAACATAATTAACGATTATATAATAAATATACTAAAAAAAATATACTCTTTTCTTTTTCCCAAAACCGTTCTAACATCGGTTGAAATTTGTCTGAATTAAAAAAAAAAATGAACAAACACGCTCTTACAAGCAGCACTGTGTAACTTATATGCTTTTCTTTCCCGATTCCATTTTCCAGTGCAAAAACTATTTCAATTACCCGAAATCGTGGACTCAAAAATATAATATTATTTTAATTTATACGAGCATCTGCGTACAAGTTAATTTCTTAATCCTTCAAAGACGCGACGTTCTTTATTGAAGTTTTATTTCTGACTAAATCTATCTACAATGATTAATCAAAAGAAACCAAAATTGTTCATTAAATTGCAGCAACGAAACCGTGGGAACCGCGGACTCAGGTATTTGACGGAAGTAAGCAAGTGCAGTCGAGTCAAATTGCTGACAGACTTCTACGGAGTTGCGCGTGTTGCGGCTGGATGTCAGTTTTCACGGCAAATTTTATTTTTGATGAATTAAATTTTGCTGCGCTTAAGTCTTCCCCCTTTAGATCAATCGCCCTCGATTGTTAAAAGAAAGGAATGTTATTGATCCTTATTGGATGAGGTTCAATATTCAGAACATTTGCGGTTTGTTGTAAAGCAGGTTCTTGTAAAATAATATTGCGTTTTCATTGTAATAAAAATGTAAGGATTTTTCCTGCTGTTATGACGCATAGGATGATTGTACCATATGTTAGGTTTGTTGTCCGAATGTTCTTGGTGTTTTTGATATTCAGCCTAGCTTTTTCGTTTGGAGTGGGTTGAATCATGCCGTGTATTGCCTCGAGCTGAGAAGCCTCTAAGTTGCTGAATGTGTGTCCATTGATGTGGACGTATTGTGGTATTTTATTAAGTAAGTTCCAATTATTTGCAAATTTCCTTTTTCTGTAGTATGGTGCCTTTGAAATCGTTGACTACTATTGCTCCTGAGTCTATTGTCTCTACAACTTGGATGTGGTGTCCATTGCTGAACAGACAATATGAATTTTGGCTTTTTAGGATTCTTGGTATGCAACTGTAGTTACTTATATTAATAATTTTGTTTCTTTTACAAATTAAAATATTACTTATACTATTACAATTTTCACTTATGCCATAAACATTATTTTCATTTTTTATGATTTTCTTAAACTCTAAATGTTTCGTTTTACTGGTCTAATAATTATATTTATGAACATTTGTTTACTTAACATAGGTAGATTTATTACGTATAGGACTTTTTCGTCATTATAGAGAACATTTATGCTTACAAATTCTAGAGCTTCTTCCATTTTCTTTTAATTTTTCAATGACAATTTTTATTTATTTCTTATTTAATAACATTGAGTTAATTACATTTTTCTTAGCCCATTTAATACGAATTTAATATTTAATATTTAATATTTAATATTTATTAATATTTCTTTTACAATTTCAATTCGATTTTTTATGCTTATAGCTATTTCTGTAATTACATTTTAGTCTTTTTGTATTGCGTTTCTTATTTCATTTATAAATCTAGTCAAATTATTTATTTTTTTGTCGAATGCTTCATTTAAATTTACGTTTTGTTATTGTTTAATTCATATTAATTTCTTGTTACTATTTCAAAATCATCATGATCTGGTGATCCGGCCAAATATTTCCAAACAGTTCCTATGGCATTGATAGATCGTTTAGAACTCGCATCATCGTTGGTTTTATATCTTGAATAGCATCTAATGATTAGTGAATGTCGTGGATTAGGTATGGATACAAAATATTTGTCCGGGGTATGTGTTCGTTTGTGTAAGAAAGAGTATCGTTCAAAAATTCTTGATAAGTGCGTAGGCAAATGGAAAGGATAATTTTAAAAGTTCTGTCTTGTATTTTTGCTGGTCCGTTATCAATTGTTACTAGATGCTTCGTCGTATAGTCTATTAGTTGTACGTCTGCGCTGATTAACCTGTAGGAAATTATTAAAGGTTTTTTATGTTACTTTTGTGAACTGTTTTACCTAACACTGTCACTATGGTTTTGAATTATTTTCTTTTACTATTTATTTTTTAAATTGAGCGGAAAGTTTGGAGCCTAGTCTTTTGTTGATTTTAACAAAAATTTAGTCTCCTAGGTTGCATTGTTTAATGGAGTCACGGTTTTTATTATGAGTTTCAAGCATTTTCGATTGTTTTCCTGTTGTTGAATGAATGGAAGAGTTGTACTCATAGATAGCTTTGTCTAGTAGTTCGGTAAAGTCATTGTGTTTGTTTTCTGTTTTGAGACATCTGAGAATTTCTGTCAAAGTCGAGTGAAAGCCTTCGATTTGTCCGTTGACTGTGCTTTTGTATGGGGGTACTATAAATGGTTCTATTTTAAATTCGTTTTCCAACATAAAGGTTATACTATTTGAATTAAAAGATCACTCGTTTTGCTGTTAACATTAATTTTCCTTCAGTTGAGTAAATATCTATATGAATAGTATGACCGGGATGCTGAGGGATAGGTGTTGAATTTAATTCTGGATTATTTGGATGTATGTCATACTTTTATACTTTACAAACTTGACACTGCTTTACAATATTAGTGATTTTCCTGAGCATTTTTGGGAAGTAGAATTTTTCTGAAATCTGTAATTTGTTTTCTTGAGCGCAACGATGTGCTCGTTTATGTGTTTCTATTATTAGTTCTTGTTGTTTCGATTCGTCGGTTAGGTCTTCAATTTGTTTCTGGATGTATCGGATCTTATAGTTATGAAAATGGTCTGGATAAATTTCTTGGCATTTTCCCATTATTCTTTCAGGTGTGAATAAGCCGTTAATGGTGGATGGATTGAGATACTTTTTGAATATATCGATAATATCCAAGTCGCTGTAATCAGGTCTTGTTATAATGTGTCTGTGAAATGTTGAAAATGGTATCTTAAACACATAGCTGGGATTTTTTGTCAATTAAAACCAAAATTTGATTTTTATAAACGTTTATTGGAGCTTCACTGCAGGGAATTAAATTATGTGAAGAACTATCTTGGCTATGTTGTGTTGACGTTACTGAATTTACGTTGGAATGTAAAAGATGACGCGACAGTGCGTCAACGTCGACGTTACTTGTTCCTGGTTTGTAAGCTAGTTCTTAATTGAATTATTCCAGAGCTGCTTTCCATCTTTTTAGTTCAGCATTTGTATTTTTGTTGCTAAGAGCATAGGTTAAAGGTTATTGGTCTGTAAATATTTTTACTTTAGTTCTACCATATAGGTAGTGTCTCAAAGTATTGAGAGACCAAAATATTGCAAGCATTTCGCGTTCGTTTTTGGCAGCGCCAGTATCCACCAGTAATTTAATGGGGTTCCCTGCCACTACCCGCTCTATAAAAGCTATCTGGGTTTTTCCCCTAAAAAATTGACGTAGTAATAGCTTTCTCCGTCATCCTCAATCGCTTCCAATGTACCGTCTGCTAAGTCTTGGTTCACATTCTGATTTTCTGTGCTATATGGTTCACTCAGACTCCTGCGGTCGTTTATGACTTCTTCAGACTTTTCCGGTTTGGTTATGGTTACTGTTCTCCATGGATTCGACATTTGTTCCTTGTCCGACATTTGTTTCTGGCTCGGGTCAACCTCCATTTTTTCGTCAACATTCGAATTTTGCTTATTGAAATAAAATTTCCTGCTCAGTTAAATGGAAGGGCCGCTTATCTGCGTACGAGAAGTAAAGGCGCGCGATTATCGCCCTGAAGTTCAAAGGAGTGTTGATGGAGGCCAAGATTGAGTCTGCTGGGCCCTTAATCTTGTTTCTTATTATCGCTACAGCTAGACAGTGCTTAGAACTACCATCAGCATTCTGAAACAATTTATAGGCAGTATGTGCCGCTTGTCGCTATGACACATAACACTTTTGTCGAAGTCGGGCAAGGACTTTACAATGTCTAAGGACTCATTACAACTCACACCTTTTAGTATTTTTGTATCCTCATATAACTCCAATTCTGAGGCAGTAATTGTCACATCCTCAAGATATTGGTTTATATCTTGTAGCTGTCGTTCCAAAGTTCGTCTCTGTGTTGTAAGCGCATTGCTTATTGCAGTATTCAATTGCTGTTCATAAGTCTGGTTTTGTGTCCTGATTTCATTGTTTACTGCAGCATCTATCAAAGCCTGAAGTTGTTCTGCTTTCATTGTTTCTGTCTTTCCGCAATTACTTTCGATATTAAAGTTAACTTCCTGATTCCTATCTTTTATAATGTGTTTTAACAATTCTATTAGACTTCCTAGCTCCTGGTCGGTGCTGGTCATAGAGTAGGGTCTTTTTAATTATTGGTTTAATGACTTGCAAATTTTGTTTTTATCGATCACTTTCACTCGAATATTATATATTAAAATATTACTTTACTCTGTTTTTATTTTTTTTTTATTTTTTAAAAATTCACTTACATTTTCATTTTGGTGATTTTGCTTTGCTTGGAGTTACGTTGGGGGATGGGGTCGTTTGCAGAAGTGGAAAGTTCTTTGACCATTTCTCTTGGGAGCGGTCAAATTACGATTCTTTTGCAAACGGCTCAAGCAGCTCACAAACGTCCGCTAAGACACGTATCCCCTGGGTAATCCACGTGAGCAAATTGTGAGAAGGCAATCACTCCCCTTAATTAGGGGTTGGTGCGCTCGGTTTGGTTCCCGCCACCGGAAAAAAAACGTACCAGTAAAGACACAAAGGAAGCCTCGGATAAAATCCCCCAATGATGACGACCCAAAAAAAAATCCCAAAATTGGGAATCCCAACAATTTAGCCTTCACGATGCTACCTCCAGCAAGGCTACATGGTAGTCCTCTCCGGCTTCTGAAGATATAGGTGAGCAGTGGAGCTATATCTCCCACTCCATGAATACGGCAGCCAAGGAGGTCATTGGTACACCAGACCAGTGACGAACCCTTGGTATGACGTGGAGTGTCGCCAAGCTACTGCAGAGAAAGACGCCGCTTACAAACGAGCTCTGCAATCGGGAGCAACGCGAGCTGTAAGAGAGCGATATCGTGAGAAACGGAGAGAGGAGAAACGCCTTTTCAGACGCAAAAAAAAGGAACAAGAAAGGCGTGAGCTTGAGGATGTTGAAGTGTTATGTCAAAGAAATGAATCTCGAAAGTTTTATCAACAGGTCAAGCGTCTGACCGAAGGTTTCAAGCCCGGAGTTTCTTTTCTTTTCTTTCTGCAAGGAAAATAATGGAAGTCTGGTTACAGATGCACAGGAATCACTGAGACTATGGAGAAGTCACCGAATTGTTCGCTTTCCTACGTGCGGCCTTGACCGATAGACGGTTGTAGAGCCAACTATGTAAGTAAGTAAGGAGTTGCCGTTTTTTTGTTGTCGAACCATAACCAGTGCGTGACGTAGTGTCTGGGCCAAAGCATGACCAGCAAGTGGTTACTGCGAATCAGGCTCGATTAGCCTATAACGCTAACTAGGACTCAGTGTCAGAGCTAGAACGTCGCAGGGCCATCATATAGGACACGGGCACTACGGCAAGAAATGATGTCGAGGAAAGAAGCATTAATATGTGCTGGTCTTCCACCTAATACTATATTGTCCCTATAAGAGCGTATAGATTCTTCGATTGCATCTTCATGCAATTGAGTCCTTTCAGAAGTATAATCATACTCCTGAAAGGAGTTTCATGCTACTATCAGTAATAAAACTCGTCCTATAGGTCCTGATATCGGTTCTTATTCGGGTAGGCGCTTGTGTCGTCAGGGTGCCATGATTCGGATGATGTCTTCTGTAAGCACCTAACAAGAACTGCTTCGAAAGTAGCTCATTATGCTAATGAACAGGTAGCATCGTCGCTTCTTCATGCAGATGGTATTCGTGATTCATCTGCAGATAACCAGTGGCAGTCTTCAGCGCACTATTCTGATTTCCTTGCAGGCATTGCCATTGAGTCTTACTTAGAAAAAGGGTCCAGAGGAGAGCAGCGTAGTTCAAGACGGAACGTCCAATGGCTTTGTATGTTGTTATTAATGTCTCCTTATCCTTACCCCAAGAAGACCCAGAAAGAGCTTTCAGCACTTTATTTCTCGACTTGAATCGATTGTTTGTCTTGGTGGCATAAGTCGAGAATCTAAGCAATGGGTCAAATGTTGTACCAAGTACCGTCGGGTACTGAACTGTTGGAACCCTCAAACCTCCTACAAAAACATCTAGTTCCATCCTCACCTCCTTAGTCCAGGAGGTGAAGATGGGGGCAGATGACTTGTGTGTTGAACGCTTGAGGTTGCGAGCATTGAAAAAATTTAATAAATCTTCCAAATAAAGTTAATTCTCGCGCAAATATCATCAACGTTCACTCCCGACGATAAAATGGAACAATCGTCTGCATAGGTCACCAGTTTTATATAGGGAGGGGGAAGAGGCATCTTTGCCAATTAAGGTTGAACAGGAGAGAAGAGAGAACCCCACCCTATGGAATACCCATCTTTAACTTTCGATATCCGGACCTCGAGAAGTCGAGAAGTGAGGAGGAGTCCAGGTCTTGAAGCAAGATTGCATGATCAACTGTATCAAATGCCTTGTTCAAGTTTAGAGCCACCATCACTGTGCGTTCCCATGGCCTTTGCTTATTAAGTCCAACAGCGATAAAAGTGGTGATTTTATTTAATGCTGAGGTCGTACCATACCCTTTCCTAAAACCATGCTGGTAATCTGCTAAAGGGCAGTGTTCTGTCATTGAAGGAAGTATTAATGACTCAAAACTTTCACCACAGGTGAAAGAAGCGAGATGGGCCTATTAGAGGAACCAAGTTCAGCTTCACTGCCGGGTTTCAAGAGAGGTTCAATCCTTGCTACCTTCTATACGTCAGGAACAATTAGTTGGGATATGGAGAGGTTTAACACATGCGTGAGATATACAACCGCTATAGGCCCAAGGTGCTTCAGCATTAGCATTGAAATGCCGTCTGGGCCGATTGCCTTGGATGATTTTGCTTTCCCTATAGCATCCGAAACCTCCTCATATGTAAAATCTACCAAATCTTCATGTCCAAAGACTCGACGATCCGGTTCAACAAAATCTTCCGGACGAGTAATGCCAACTGTTATATATGTGTAATTTAAAAATGTACTAACCTACTCTCGTTCACTCATACTTTGATTCATATATTTCACACATACACATACCACACACATATATACCAATTATTATAGATACACAAAGGACGCACTAATAAAGTCAGTCGTTAAGTTACGCTCAAGCAATGCACAACACGCGTCTTTCACTCGGACACCTCAAATACAACACCAACCACAATATGGATATGGTCCCAGATCAACGCAATATCAATCGACCAATCAGAGTATGGAATTAGTGAGTGACTGAGGACAGTTAAGTCAGGGGAGTTGCATGTGGTTTTACTCATCGTCGTTGCACAGTTTTTGTTGATTGTACAAAAAGGAAAACCAAGGATAGCTCTATGATCCCCTTGCAAGACGTGGCACAAAATTAGTCGATACCCATGGTCGCAGCTGTTGACTGGTGGCAGATATAAGTTCACAAACTCAATCTCGACATCTCCAGACTTCACAGCCAGACATTGCGTCTCCAGAAATAAATCCTGTTGACCAACAGAAGGCAGTGAAAAAGGTCTGAAATTTACCGTTCGATGACCGATAAATGCCAGACCTCCTCCACTTTTCCTGTCTCTGTATCTGTCCTGGCTGACTATATTGAAGTCAGCAACAGATGCCAGCCGACATGACCTTGTGAGCTTGGTCTCTTGCATTGCTGCAATTAAGACATCATGATGCTCCATATAATCCACAATCTCCACCACATTCCCACGCAGACCATTACAATTGAGCTGCAAGGACTGAGAGCACGCATAATTTGTTGAGGAGGATTTGGCGAAGATTGTGAATAATAGGAACTACATGACGCCTGCACGTTTGACCGGGACACAGGTGGGACAAGCATTACATCTCTATGTACGGATTGACAACATGACGCAGAGAAGCCAGCACTCCACTCCCTATGAGACCTTACACTACTGACTCTCCTCATATGACACCAATTGTGACTGCAACAAACAGCTCGCAACGGCTGTTTCTGAGTTAGTTGTTGCATTTGTGTTAGATGTTGGTACAGAAACTGAGCTATCACTGGTATCATAGTTAGCAACAAATTGCGCTGTCCAGCTGTGGCACCATCTGCCACATCTGGTACATTGAACCGAGGTTACATTTCGGAAGTTACATTGCACCGACAAAAATGTTGATCCAAATAAAAAAATTGTACATATATACCTGATACAGCCACTTGGGCTGAGTTGGACAACCTTTGACTGCACAAATCTTCTTGTGCAGATCGGGCCGGAGCAAACCCCAGTCATTATTGGGAACGGGACGAGTTATTAGCTTGGCCTACCGTAGACCAGGATATTGTATCCAGTACCGGGAGGCAGTAGTTTGAAAACGATCTACTATGAAAGATTTAGCCTTAGCCCAGCTAATTCAGGAAAAAGGTTCCGGACCTATAAAAGAAAATGAAATGCGTTTATGGCCAGGTACCCAACAAATCGCGACTTTGCGGCGGGTTGACAGTTGTTGGAGGATGTCGTAGTATTGAAGAACCAGCCTCGAGTACAAATTTCAAGAGGTTAGTGTTTTAATAGCCGCTTGGTTATCTTGGTTATCTTTGCACCTGTGCTCGTATCGGTAAGTGAACCATCAGTGAACCAGTTGATCGTAGCGTAGCGATTTCGAGCTGGGATCTCATTAAGTAATTGAAAAGGTACTCACCTCTGTAGTTCTGCAAAGTAGGCAGAGTCAAGAACAATTTCCTTGGTGCCTACTCCTGTGGAGATATCCACTATCACAGCTGTTAAATCCCTGGAAATAAAGTTTGTTAGTGGAAAAGAATTGAGTGGTCGTAGATTACCTTACCAGTTTTGCAGTTACAGTTACAGTACATGACCCAAGACTCTTGCAGTAGAGCCATGGTAGTCTCCTTCTCGGCGAAGAGACTGCACAATGTGGCCGTTGTTCCTTTGGCGTGATGCAGGTTCGCGTGAACCAAGCACCCTTATGGTGCTCACTTGCTATCCTGAAGGTTTTTGCGGACAAGGCTCTCCTTCTTGCCCGCTCTGGACCCCTTTCCCCGAGTCCCTCTAGTTGAGGGAGCCTGCTTTGACGTCACCTTTCTCGTTTGGCCAGATGTCGGCGTGGACGTTGCTGTGGGCTGCTTTGTCAGCCTTTTGGAAGACCCTTCCGACTTCCGCGAGACCTGCTTTACAGGTGTGCCTAAACACGTCGCGATGCTACCCGTACTGGTCCCATCTGGGGTTCCGCCGTTGGCGACTGCGAGTACGACTGCTGAGGGTCCGTCTGGTGCTGTGCCAACTCAGATGGGCCCACATGGCCGAGTTTACTCCCTTTAGTATTTGTTGTCGAATGTTGATTACTTTTTTCAGCTTTTTTCCGTTTATTTATTCAAAACTGGAGGATCCCTTAGGAATCGTTGGGCGCAAATTAAATCAATATTTATTCATTTGTAATATTTATGAATTATATTTTATTATTTCTTTATAATTTATATATATAAAAATGAATCTATTTTTTGGTCATCGCATCACGCATGAACGGTTGGAACAATTTCACTGATTCTTGTTTGTTGTGTTTATTATTGTCAGGAAAAGGTTCTTATGAAAGAAAAGATTAAGAAAGTTGAGCGGAACATTAGAAAATTTCGAATTAAAAACTATTCGTGAATTATAAGTGCTATTATGTTTTAAGCGAAGTTTATTATTAAGTTTTAAGCCAATGGAAAAAGCGCCTGGCTGTATTGCCATTGTTGGTATTTCCGGAACCTGCCATCGGTATATCAGCCAACAAAGACATATGGATTCTTCAATTTTCTTGGATGATGGTTGATGGACGATATCATTGTCCGAGTCGCGAATTTGCCAGTCTACAAGTAATATGTACTATACACTCAAAACAACGAATCCATGCATGCAATGTGGATAAACCAAACTCATACAATTGCACTTTAGGTGAAAGGTTTTGCACTTTATGAAGGTCATTCATCATTTTTGGCGATTCTTTACAGATTCTTTGAGACACAATGATCAACCAAATGTTGCAAAGTTATTTCAGCAGAAAAATCTAAAACGTGGACTTCATTTGGATAGCCTCTTTTTCGCTGCCAGTAGAACATCATATGGTGGATATATATTAGCATTCCTGATTTCGGCACCTGCTTGCATCAATTTATAGCTGTGCTTTGAAAAACTACCATCTATACAAAGAGCCAGGGCTTCCTCGGGTGTGTTTTGAACAGAAAGCTGAATATCTGAATCAACAGAAGTCTTCATTTGCTTACCCATTCCTTCATCGGCATGTAGCATTGATATGACTTTTGTTGCATTTCGCTTACCAGCCTTGTATAAGCTAGTACTCGTACCTACCAAAAGTTCATCGCACTGGTTTTCATTAACTAAGCCAGAAACTCTTTGATTTTGAATTTTATCTGTGTAATTGCTGAACTCCTTTTCTGGTCGTCCACAACTAAGAGGCAGGTCAGCCAGCAAAAGTTGGCCATCCAGCCATTCATTGTTTTTTTTTCACAAATTTTTCACGGTTTCTACAGCTTTTCCGCCATTTCTCACATAATTTTGCAACAAAATTGTTTAATTGTTTGCTGATTCCATGGCATTGCTCTTTATCGTATACTAAGCTCCGGTCAATAATATTGGTAAATATATGTGTCTCTACTGCATAAAGTTTCTTGCAAGGGGTTGGTTCGTTGTGCCATAATGAAAGCAATACTCGCTTGGACACCGACATGAAGCCTAAAAATTTCAATAAAATGTAGGGTCGCGAATGGTCACAAACATTGATTTTTGTAGTCAGTACATACCTTTAACTTAAATGAATAAAAAAATTCAAAGAAACAAAATTTTACAGCGAAATTCCCAACGTGATAAAAAAGGCGAGACAATGTAGTGATACGCATTATACAACATATGTTGAGTTTGAACGCTTACAGCTGTGCGAAAATTGAAGCGAAAACAAAATTGACGAGGACGATAACATCGATGGAATATAAGTAATCAAAAAACATTGAAAATTGGCGCCAATTAATATTTTGAAATTTGAATTAAATACCGCTAGATTGACCATTTCGACCACTGTGCTACGTGCTTTTAAGGTGTCGGATCCCAGGCAGACATGTCGTCAGCTATTTTGGGGATGCTTATACAAGCAAAATAGCACTTATATATGTGCATTTTCATTTTTTGTTGTAAAATATTGTACTCTCTGCATTGTAAATGAAACTCTGTATTGTATTGTCTTTTTTAAACGATCTTGAAATTCGGTAACACTAAAAAGCGATAATGGAGACTGCAGAGAAAAAAGAGATTGCAATTCAAAATAAAATAATTCAAAAGAAGAAGTATAAAACTTTAACTATCCACATCAAAATCTGAGATTTGGAAAAACTTTAATGACAAGCTTGTTGATTTTGTATGTTGCACGAGATGCAACACACAAATATATAGGTTATAATAATATTTAATGATAATAGTATTTGGATAATTGGATTACAATAGTTTAAGTTTAGATTAACAATTCATCAAATATCTTGACAACTAAACTAAATTAAATACTTTTTACTTGTTACTACTTGTTAAATACATATATTTATTTACTTAAAAACGGTAAGAAAAAATATTTTTTGTAACAAAAATTCGGACGGGATTCGGGACCAGCGGGATAAGCCATTTTGTTCGGGACGGGCGGGATCGGGACAAATCTTTTATCCCGCGCCCATCACTACTTCGAATAACCGGTTCTTTAAAAAAGTTAATAATGTCGTTTCTAGTTAAAATGGTATTTTGGACTTCGGGACGGTTTTCAAATCATTAACGACCAAATTTAGACTGTGACGTGAACAGTGAGAATATAAACTTTTTCTAAATGATTACTTTAAGATTTTCTGTGGACCACCAATTTTGGCAGTCATTGACGCACATTCGTCATAACATAGTCGCACACATTTGGCAGAAACAAGGTTCATTTCACGAGAAACCTTTATATTAGCAGTTATAATCTCTGCGTTGATATACTTTAGTTGTACAAATCCAATGAACTTTTCGCGAATTTTATTTGGATTGCAAAAGAATGCTCCCTGGCTACGTCGTTGTGTAGAATTGAACGATCATTTAGAACGTTATGACGTGTCAAAACGTGGAAACAGACCACGATGGGAGACGCTTAAACGAACAGACACTAAAGAACACTGAATTCATTGAGACAGTGTTGAAAAAATTTAAACAACGTAGACGCCTTCATTATTGAATCAAACAAAATCAATAATGTGACTTAAATAAAAATAGAATTTCTTTCTTAATTTTTCTTCTCTGTAAACTTTCTTTGAAGGCAGGGGGCTCAAGTGGACCCTTTCTCGGCGATCATGAGGACATTGAAGTTTAATACTGGATCCATCGTTATTCGGAGATCACACAAATTTAAACCTTTCCAAGCACATTGTTGCAAATGTAATACTGAAAATGCAAATATTTTAATTATGTCTGTAAAATAATTTTTAGTACAAAAATATAAAAATGTGTGTTTGGGTTTTTATGAAGGCTACCCCTAAAAGAGAGTGCGCCATTCCAACTTGTAATGCCGCAGGCAACGGCAACGGACGATTGGATGAAAACTGAGGGATTAGTTCCTGTATTCACCTAAAACAAACAGACAGACGGATATTTCAATATTAACTTTTTTCGAGCTGATAAAGAGGTCTCTGACTCCTCCTTTTGGCTGTTACAGACTTCGTGACTTCATATACTATTCGCACTATGCGTGAAAACTGCAATGAAGAAAAAGTTAACCTTCTCCGCGTACATTCGTATTTCCTCATTGAATATAACAGCTAAAAGCTCATTCAAAAACAGAAAGAACTTACGTTGATCATTTTAGAAGCTTCTGATTTTAAAACTACACACTGTATGAAATTACACAGGTACTTATGATTTTATCCATTAAATGAAATTCGAATGAATTACGATTTGACAAGTATAGGTATAATTTTTTTAAGAAATGATTTCAGCAATAAAATACGATAGAAGGTTCGGAATTATTTTTGGAACCACTTAGGGACAACAGACAACTTTTCCATAATTAGATATACTTGTATCTGTTTTATGACTTTATTCTGAAGTGAAATAATAAACACTTTTTATATCTTTGGTCGGGCTGTGCACATCTGTGTTCGTTTCGTCGGTGTTACCGAAGTAGTTTTTGAATTAATCAAGTACAGAGTTTAAGTATTGTCTTTTATTATTAGCACATACATATAGAATTTTCTTTTTGAAACAATTGTCTCTAAATACGTTATATACATATATAATATATATATATATATATATATATATATATATATATATATATATATATATATATATATATATATATATATATATATATATATATATATATATATATATATATATATATATATATATATATATATATATATATATATATATATATATATATATATATATATATATATATATATATATATATATATATATATATATCTCTCTCTCTCTCTCTCTCTCTCTCTCTCTCTATATATATATATATATATATATATATATATATATATATATATATATATATATATATATATATATATATATATATATATATATATATGTATATGTAAAATATATAATTGAATTTTTCAAGTGCTTCTGTATTGTAATATATCTATAATAAATAACACCAACCATGCGTAGATTTCTATGTTAATTAAAACTAAGAGTTCATATATGTATACATATGTGTAATTTTTATGAACGTATAGGTATATGTAGGTATTATTGTCATGAAATATATTTATTGTCATCGAAACATCGTAGCATTATCGCTCCCACATTTCGTCCCAAGTCGGATTACACTTTACACTCAAACTTTTCTAATTATTACAATACGAGTACAATATATGTAATGATTTATTTATATAAATACAATAATTCAGTTTGCATATGCATATTTCGATATGTTAAATTGACAAAATTACAATTCGTTACCTAAAAATTATTATTTAAAATTATTAATCGTAGTTTGTATACAATATTTGCATGCGTTATGTACTTATGTAGTTGTTGATTTAAACGCAATACAATTCTTTATTTGATCATTAAATTCATGCTTTTGATTGTTTTCCGTTTACAATTAGTAGATATAGGTATTTAGTGTAAGTACAGATATGTACGTCCATTAATTTTTTTTTTATCAACCAATTTTTAAATATTGATATGTTGTATATATATATATATATATATATATATATATATATATATATATATATATATATATATATATATATATATATATATATATATATATATATATATATATATATATATATATATATATATATATATATATATATATATATATATATATATATATATATATATATATATATATATATATATATGTATGCACATAATTGGTTTATATTATATGTATATATATTTAAAGCTGATTTAAGCACAACACTGCAATATTTCTTTAATGCTCGTATTTATATCAAATGCGATAATAAATACTAATAATAATAATAAATACTCCAACTTCTTTATTATTGTAAGATGAAAAGTTTGCACTTCAGTGTGAGGTTAAATAAAACAATGGCGATGCTTACTGGAGAAAATGAATTAAAATAAGTAGAGAACCTATTTGAATTGTTTGGTTCTTCGAACAGACACCAAAGCTCACAGATTTATCAAACGTAGTCCGATCTGAACTTCCTTATATTTAGAGAAATATATTATAATAAAAAAAAAGTGAGTGAAAGGTTTGTATGGCAGCTTCTAGTGGGCTTGGTTTTACAATTTGTCGAAATGTCAATCCTGTATCATAAATCTAAGTGAATAGTTCGCAACAATGTAGATAGCAGGCGGACAAATTGGCAGTGTTAAATCGACCGGGTTCGTTGCGATTAAGAGCACGATTGTACCTATGTATATACATATGGTGTCTCTAATGCTTCCTTTAAGGGATTGAAAACTCCGTTGCAAAATTTTAACATTACACATTATATGTGTGAAAACTATAAAGAGGAACTTCGAGCTTCACATTTGTAAAGAATATTATACATGTGTGTCACGGAGTTTGTAGCATACGAAAAGTGGTATTTTAGACAAATAAAGTACATATATGTATATAGTATAGTATAGTTTAGTATAATTTGTCAGCTTGTTTGTGTGTGACAAGTCGAGCCAATCTGTCTGTTATCTATCGTACGCAGGCAATCAGTTTTTGAGACATCGAACTGGAAGTAATCCTAGTGTACATTGCATCACTATAGCATTGAAGGTCTTAACTGTGTATTGTTAGATGCGTAGAAAATGTTTCAAAGCTTCGGTTCTACTCATTTCTATTTCAATTTTGGTTGCAGCATTTTCGACCATCTTCAATGAAAAACTCATTATACATTCTTTAGAGTTTCAAGCTAAATGCATGAACGTGGTTCTATGCATAAATTTTACAGATAGATGATTATTTATATTTTCTACACTTGCACAATAATTTATACAAGCCTACAAAATATTCATGTAAGTTCTCTATTTGTTGCAATAACTTTTAATGAATGCACATTTAAAATTAAGCGCATAATAATAAATTCACACATTTTTGTAATACTTTATACGAATAGTTGTTTATGGCATAATGCGCTTAAATATTGGTTTTAGGTTAAAGCGAGGAGTAAAATTTGCTTAACCAAAATATGTGGCACATATCAGCAATTTGAAAGGTGCAAAGATTGAATGAAAATGTTTATATAAATTACCAATTATTACAAAATTGTAAAATTTGAGAAAATTTGTAATTAAACAAAGGAAGACTTTAACTTCTACCAAAAAGTTTCCAAGCAGTAGATCTGAATGAAGAAACCACCTATAATATGAAACCATATCGAATTTTAAGTTGATATTGCCGTTTTTCATAAAAATGCATGAAAGTGAGCTTTGGGTTTGTATGGGACTACCTCAAAAAGTGGGCGGGACACGCCCATTTACATGTATATGAAGCGGTTGTCCACTAAAATCAAAAATAAAAAAAAGGGCATGTAGCGGGTCAATCTTGATATTCCATTAAACTGCAATAGTAAGAAGTGTACGTGTTAATTTTCTATTGGATAGAATTAAAATTGGTGCCCAATTTCCAGACAGACGGACATGGCTAGATCGACTCGTCTCGGCGAGCTGAAGAATATATATACTTTATGATGCCTCCTTTCAGACAAACTGGGTGAATGATATAAAAACAAGAAAAAAGCGGTATATATATATATATATATATATATATATATATATATATATATATATATATATATATATATATATATATATATATATATATATATATATATATATATATATATATAGAGAGAGAGAGAGAGAGAGAGAGAGATATATAGAGAGAGAGAGAGATATATATATATATATATATATATATATATATATATATATATATATATATATATATATATATATATATATATATATATATATATATATATATATATATATATATATATAGACAGACGGGCATGGCTAAATTGACTTGTAGTGGGATCACGAATATATATACTTTATGGGGCCTCCGAAACTTCCTTCAGGGCGCTGCAAGCATTGTGACTAAATTATAATACTATGCGCATCCTGTGTGAAGAGAATAAAAATAAAATAGTTACAATTTAAAAATACATTCAAGGAAATATGTATACGTATGTTTATACAATATACATTATATAATATCTCGACGAAATATCCGTCAGTTTGTCTATCAATCTGTGTAGTTGGTTGTTTCTCGTAAATGTTAGATTTTATTCTGCTCCCAGTTTCTCAAAATGTTAAATTTTCAATTTTTAGTTTTATTTAATCATGTAAGAATTGACCAGTGCTTGCTTACGTTTACTTATGAAGAAGTTTAAATAGTATAAAATAACTTTTTTTGTAAATTTTTTTCATACCATTCACACATAGTGTCAGTATGTTAAAAAATTTGTAACGCACCGAAGAAGGCATTGTAGATCCCTTGAAGTGTATATATATATATATATTGGTCAGCCCATCGAGACAAGTCGATCTAGCCATGTCCTTCAGTCAAGGATCAATTTTTATGATATTCAGCTGTAATCCGGATTTCAATTAGAGTATCCATATTGACATGCCACGCACACTTTGTAGAGTATTCCCCAAACCAGTCAATAACAACTTAAAAATTGACTTAGTGGTTTCTAATGAACGGGCGGTTCACACATACATATATATGCGATCCCCCAGTTTTTATAGTAGCTCCCGCAACCGAAAATTTTTAAAATTTTTAATTTTCTTCCTTTTTTTTATATTTGTTTTTATATCCTGTACAAATAATATATTTAATATGGTAAGTTTGGTTTGGTGAACTTCAAAAAGAATGTACGAGTATAGCAAAGCCTCGGATACCCCTAGTATATACATATACTCGTGATCAGTGCGAGAATATGAGTCGATGTAGCTATGTCCAACCGTCCGACCGTATGTCGGTCTGGGAGACTTTTCCATCTAGAGAAGACTTAGATATATTAAACGTAATGTATAGGGTCTCTATGTACCGCACTGCTACAAGAGTAACTTGAAATTTCATAATTAGCAACCGTTTTACAGCAGTGGTAAAAAATTCAGTTATCATTTTTCGAAATATTTGTTATTATTTCATAGTAAGCCTTGCTTTGCCTAATAAAATGTATTATATTTTGTAAAATAATTTATGGAAAGCAAAAATTGTTTAGCAAATATGTACGCATATCAAGTTTAGTACAAATTTTGGATGCCACGCGCACAATACGGCTATAATTATTGTTACGAAAAAATATAGCGTCGGTATAATATAGTCAAACACCTCGACTGTAACTCATTCTTGATTATTTATAAACTAAAAAAAAAATTATTTTTTATAATTGTTTTTAATTAAAAAAATAACGAAATGCGGCAGGGTATTTTGAAGTTATGGATTCACGACTGTAGATATCTTTTTTCTTTTGTTTTAATTTTGAAAACAAAAAAAACAAAAAAGAAAATTGTATAATATGGATCTGCCTATGGATAAGGGAAATTAAAATGTCAAAGATTAGTGTCTCTAGCTCTTTTTATTCAAACATACAGACAGACGGACATAAAATGACCCACAGACGGACATTGGCCCAGCTTCCGATGTTGATCAATAGTAAATATTCTTTGTGGGGTCGCCACTACTTCTTTTGAAAGCTATATACATTCGCATAAGCTTTTCATGTCGCTTTTGATACTGGGTATAAAAAATAATAGTTCAGATTGGTCTATTAGGTCTAAAAATAGAAAAACTATGATTAACTAAACTAAAATATTTTTAACTGCAATCCAAATTTTGTTGAAGTATGAAATTGCATAAGGCTTAGAGTTTAGTTATCAGTTTGTATAAAAATGTGGAATAAAACCAGCGGTCCCGCGCGAGAAAAAGAAGAAATACCATAAAAAAATCTGATTATTGAATAATCTATAAGTACTACACTTTCAAAAAGTGGAAAGAAGATATGGTACATCCTCCTTAAAAATCTGGGTCCCTTAATACTGCGGTCTGGTGATATTTGAAAGAAAAGTTTATTTTCAACTATTAAATTTGTTTTTTCATTTGATAAAAAGCCTACGCAAAAGTCACGTATTGTTAAAAATAATTAGATTGATTTGGCACCATAGGCAAATGTACAATACTTGTGTAAGTTTTAGTGTTATCCGAATTTTATTATAATATAGGAAACATTCAATTGGGTTTGTCACCCTTATCTAATATTATACTCCCAACATGAACTGGGGTATTTAGCTAGCTAGGCTAATAAAATTTATTAAAAACCGGTCAATTTTGTATAAGTTGGCTTTGCACATGTATGATCTAGTTCAGTGATGGGCATACTATTTTTTATGTGTATGTAGCGCTTGCATGTGAAAATTAGAGAGCACAAGACTGATCTAGTTCATAAGTAAAATCAGTACAATGCTCCACATAATACTTAGGAATACGTTACAGAAATGGAATCAAGAAATAATTGAAACGCTTTTTGACTGCCAGCCTATCTATCTGTGACCTTTTTTGATTACCTTTAACATTTTTGTGTTTCGATTTTTATACTCGTAGTATTACTCTCAGTTTGGGGTGTGTGTGTATCTGGTTTTTAAATATTTTTTATGTACACCGTCTGCTACTATATATTGTGCTATTATATTTGATGAAGTGTTTGCGATTTAATTGAAATTAGTAGAACTCGTAGTCATCAAAATCCTCTGGAATTTGTTCGTTTTTATCATGAAGTTGCATTTGCGGATCTTCCATTTCCGACATTTCGATATTGATGTCGGATGATTTTCTCGGACTCAACTCATCATAGTATATTTTGTCGGCGCTAATGCTATTCTCTGGCATGATCTCGCTAAATTTTAAGTTTCTCAATACTGGAGCGAGAATGGCGGCGTTATATTCCGCAATCAGCTTCGAGTTCAGAGGAATTTCTTCACTCCTGCGGAGATCGTTCAAAAGTCCATTCCAGCGACGGTTGTCACGTTCGAAATAATCGAGCGGTGGAGAGTACTTAAATTTAGAGAGAATACTGTGACCATTAGTTATCTAAAGTATAGTTAAACACTCACCTGTTTAAACATTGATCGATTACGTTCACGGAAGTGCGACTGTCTTACGGGGTATGTACGTGGAACACCTACAACAGTGGGCTCCCTATCTTCAGAAATGTATCCACTGGCAGGCAGCCGCAATCGTGATGATCTTCCTGGGTACTGTGACTGGGATTGTGAATTGCCGGAGAAAATTGAGCTGCCAACCACTTTCGGAACAGATGTTTGTCCTTGAGAGAGTTTGGTGGCTGCATATCGAGTAGATACCCCTTTGTTGTTGCCGCCGCCTCCTTGGCCATTTTTGTTGCTAACGGATGCCGACGGTGTTTGTCCGTTGACAATCGAAACGCGCCCGTCGTTCATATAGAGATTAGCTTCATTGTCGGGACTGCGGTTTTCGTCCATTAGTGGAGAGTCAGACTTAAAATTAATTGGTGGCGGCTTATACGATGAATGAATACTATGGGGTAGATCGATTAATGCAATTGCTCGGATTCCTATATAGAGTTCATCTTACTTTTGACCGTTAGAAATTTCTTTAAGGACTGCAGCACGTGCAGCAACTTCCTCAGCGCGTCGTTGCTGGGTGAGTTCTTTAGCGCGCTCGGTCCATATAAGCTCCTTCAGCTTTTCAAAGCTGCCTTGAACAGCGACGGAGTTTTGGTTTTTGATGCTGCTACCGCTGCCTCCATTGGCAGATGAACCGTTGGCACCGCCAATATATCGATGATTTTGCGATGGTCGACCCATCATTGGCCTTGACTCGGAGCCGTACAGTCGAGCCGAGAATCCTTCGCCGCCACTGCCAGAGCTAAATCGCTGGCGCTGCCCAAGTGTGCTGAAAGTACGTTGTGGTTCACGACTAATAATACGACCAAAAACAGGTGAACGAGAACGCTCCCTGGGACCCATGCGCACTCTGCAAAAATAATCCAAATTCATGTAATCTATGATAATGATGTACAATACTACAGATTATATGTTAGTAACTAAGTTAGGACAGAGTAGACCTAGGTTTATTAGTTATACTTACGATCCCAAACTCCGTGTGCTGGAATAAAACGGTTCCCAAACATTGTAGGCGAAGGGATCACGAAAAGTTGGTATTTCGTTCGTCATTTCGGCAGCTCTTGATTGTCGCTTCGAAAATCTAAGCATGTATAAATGAAATGTTAATTGTACAAATAAAACGTTTTTTTCGCTTAATCGCTATATTTTAAATTTACAGAGCTATAAAATATATATTTCTTTATCATCCATCGTGTCCGGATGTCGGCTGGGAAATAGACACTGTATTCACTTTGGAATAAACGGGTAATACCTAGTGTGGCTAATGCGCTTACACCTCAGTTAAAGTAGTGCCAAGCGAAGATTAGTATTGATAAAAGAGGAACAAGCACTGGCTGGGATGTCAGCTCTAACGTCGGTAGGAGTCGAGACTGCAACCACCAGGTGACACGGAGGGGTCAAATCCCCTCTACGTGACGTCAACGGTCACACCTCTGTTGTGGTTGGAGAAGGCCACTAAGGACCCAGCTCCAGGGTTCCAGCACCTCTTGCAAGGTCGGGCACAAACGGACTACGGAAGGCACTAAGTTGAAGACACAATATAAGGCGGCTCTGAAAATCGGAGCTCGACTTAACAACAGCAGCGACCTAACCCCTGAGGAAAGAAGCAGTCTAACAAGGCCCGAGGAAAAGATCGAAGAGGGATTAAAGCATTTATGCGAACAAAGTCGAGGAGCAGGTAGCAACCAAGCTCCAGTGCAGGTTGGCTAAACTGGGCTAAAATACTATGCTGCAAGGACGAGTTTGCCGTGAAGTGGGTCACAGAAACGGTATCGTCAATGGTCAGCTCTAGGAAGAGTGCCAGATTGAATATAGTGAATAGAACCAGTATTCCATCCGTATCAAAGGCCACGGGTAGTGCCACAGGAGCAGACACTGAAATCTAGCCATGTCCGTCTGTCTGTCTGTATGTTGTTGCACACTATTTGGGGACCAATTTTTATGCTATCCAGTTGAAATTTTGCACATACACTTATTTTTATTGCAGTTTAATAGAGTATCAAGATTGACCCGCCATAGCCCCCATACAAACCCACCGCACACTTTCGACTTTTTGTATGAACAACTTTTTTAAATAAATATCGACTTAATAATTGATATGATAACTTTTAGTGGACATATACATTAATGGTTGCGACCCGCCCACTGGTTGGGATAACCCCCATACAAACCTACAGCCCACTTTTCCCTTTTTGTATGGAAACTTCTTTATTGAAGTCAATATTAGGTTGAAATGCAATGTGGTGCCTTTTTATGGTCAGCCGCTTAACATACATAGACAAACGGGCGTGGCCGGGCCACTTTTTGGGGTATCCCATATAAACCCACAGCTCAGTTTTATGCGAAAACGTCAATATCAGCTTGAAATTCGACATTGTGGCATCTTACATATCTACTACATCCCTTCATACACATCTACTAGTAGGCGGTAGGGGTAGCCCCTATGTTTTACAATACCTCTTGGTCAATTATGATATTATTCCTATTAGTATTAATAAGAATCTTTATAATTTTTTATGGCACGAAGCCTTCTTTATTTTTTGAATGTCAAATTAACACTAACTAATAATTATTCCTATACTCTAATTGTCACCTCGCTTTGCGAGAGGACAAAAGTTTCTCTATTGTTCATATATTGTCTATGCTCGGAGAGAGCATATAGAATACGGGACACGTGTGTGGCCGAATTTCAATGTACACATAAACATATTATGATTCAATTGTTTATGTTTATGCTTCGTGGTCAATCTGTGACCGGGTTGCGATGCAACAAAGGCTTTGTGCTTGAAGTGACAAAGATTTGGGAATGCTCCTGGTCGACTGTGATGATGACCAAACGGTGGAATGGCTCCAACTCTATGCTCCCGTATGCGGAGGGTGAGAGGTTGCCCCACTAATGGCGATAAAAGCGGATGACATTCGTCCTTCTGAGGTCATTCATCTTTTCTTTCCCAGGAGCCAAAGAAAGACAACGGAGGCAAAGTTAAAGGCCTATATACCACGGATACAAATGTAATCTGGGACAAAAAGCACAGTACACCTAGAGCGTGCATTATTGTTAGAAATGATATAAAGTACACTGTTATTTCAGAATATTTAACTCGGGACTGCGTGCCGCTGATCACCTAATTATCCTACAGAGGCAGAATGCGACGTATGGTGATTACGGTGAGCTAGAACAACTTGTGCAGTTCTGCAACAGCCGCAGTCTACCCATCGTAGTAGGCTGCGATGCAAATGAGCAGCACGAGGCATGGGGAAGCACTGACACCAACTAGCGGGGTAAGTGCCTTCTTGAATTCTTTATAAGTAATAGACTGACATTTATAAATAAAGGGTGTATACCAACCTTTGTCAAAAAGACTAGGCAAGAGGTGTTAGACTTAACTTTCAGTAGTCTGTCCCTAGAAAACAATTATAAGAGATGGCATGTGTCACAGGAACCCTCCAGGTCCGACCATCGTCTAATTAAATTTGAAATAGAAGGGAGTATAACATCCAATGATATGTCATATTGTTAAAGACAGGCGCGAATGGGACGCCCCATGGTGGAATGAGCGGCTGCAATGGCCAGATGCAACCGATGCGAATATCTCACTCCGTAGACCGGATAATTCCTTTATGGAAAATGAGGAACAGAAAATCAAACTGCTCCTGGAGACACATTTTTCAGGAGGTACATACGTGCCGCCAAGAACATGATAAGTGAAGAAGAAGTATGGTGGGCAATATTCACCTTTGAATCCTTCAAATCTCCTGGAGTAGATGGAATATTTCCAGCACTACTGCAAAAAGGAGCAAAAGAGTTGCTCCCAAATTTGCAGAAGATTATGACAAGTAGTATTGGACTTCGTCATATCCCAACCCCTTGGAGAAGGGCCAGGGTTGTCTTTATCCCTAAGGCGGGGAAAAAGGATTCAACTTTCCCAAAGCATTTAGGCCTATTAGCTTGACATCGGTTTTGCTAAAAGCAATGGAAAAGATAATAGCCAAGCATATTAGCGAAACAAGGTCAAACGAACGTTGACTGGGTCGCGCAGAGTCAGTAGAAGTTGCCAATCATTTGGTTCATCTGAGAGAATACTTTCAACCAATAAATTTAGTACACTTGATGATGATAATGAGAAAGATATCCTTTCTGAAATAGAGGAGCCGGTAGGCTCTGATCCCAAAGAAGTGGAAGTTTCGGTAAGCAAGGCTCACAAGCCTCCACCAATATTTGTTTCAGGCGTAGAAAACATCAATGGGGTATGGCAAACTGTCGATAAGGTTACCAGCGCGGACACTTACACTACTAAAACAGGTACCAACGGCTCAGTCTGAATTATGGCTAAGAACTCTGATACTTTCAGAGCAATAGTTAAATGGCTTGAAAGCAAAAAAATCAAGTTTCACACTTACCAACTGAAAGAAGAGCGATCTTATAAGGTGGCTATTAAAGGGTTACATCACTCCACCACTATTGATGACTTAAAGGAACACCTCTTGCGCCAGGGTCACGAAGTTAGAAATGCACACAATCCAAAAAGTCGTACTAATGGGTCGTCACTTGACATGTTCTTCGTGGATCTAGAGCAAAAACACAATAATAAGGAGGTCTATGATATTACCTCTATTTGCCGTCAAAAGGTGAAAATTGAGCCGCCACGACGATTTGATGATCTGGTTCAGTGCCACAGATGTCACACAAAACGTTACTGCAGAAAACAGTTTAGATTTGTCAAATGCGGTGATAAGCACGCTACTACAGATTGTCTCAAATCTATCACTCAACCAGCTAAGTGTGCTCTTTGTCAAGAGGCGCATACAGCTAATTATAGAGGATGCGTTGTATATTAGGAAATGGTATCCAAGCGTGCTCCCTCTAAACCTAAATCAAGACCGGTTCCCACTTTCGTGTCTTCCGATCATACAAAATTTGGTCCTAAACCATCGTTTCCAATTGGAAATAGTACAAATCGGCGTCTTTCGTATGCTGACGCTGTTAGAGGTACACAGACACAACAACAATATTTTCAGCAAGAAAGTCAACAAGAATCACAACAGAGCTCATCATCTTCCATGGATCAGAAGTTTGGCCACTCATGGCCAAGTTTGAGGATATGGTGCAAGCTCAACCTGAAATGTTAAAAATGCAGGGTCAAATAATGCATCTTCTGACAATTCTGGTGTCAAATTCCCGGAAATAGGACTACGCATTGGCATCTGGAATGCCAATGTCATATTGATATTAAGCTGATGAGTGAGACGCATCTCTGCAGTAGATCCTATTATAAGCTGTTGGGATATGATCTACATTTAGCTAACCACCCTGATGAGAACCGTATGCGTGGTGGAGCTGCTGTACTCATTCGTTCGTCGCTTAATCATCATCCTTTGGGCTCTGTGCGCACTGATGCTATGCAAGCCGCTATTGTTAAAGTGTCTAGTGATCATGGAGACTTTATCTTTTCTGCCGTTTACTGCCCTCCTCGGTATATTTGATCTGAGATGCAGTTTAAAGACTTTTTTTATATGCTTGGTCCCAAATTCCTGGCCGCTGGTGACTGGAACGCTAAGCATCGCCTCTGGGGTTCCAGACTTTCAACGCAGAAAGGTCGCGCGCTGTTTGACTGTATTGTCAACTCAAATTTCGAAGTGCTTGCAACTGGAAGGCCGACTTACTACCCTTATGATAGCACTCGTCATCCTGATGCTCTGGATTTTGCAGTATATACTGGCATACCATCAAGCCGACTGCGAATCTTTGACACTTTGACTTATTGTAGATGCCAGCTTTTCTGCATGCGTCTGCGCCTATAAGCCGAGGCTTTTGCCAAGACAAGCTAACTTTCCGATATTCCAACAGCGTCTTGACCAGCTTCTTAACCTTAATATGGAACTTTGCTCTACTGAGGACGTGAATGATGCTGCTGAATTGTTCACTCGACATATCTTTGAAGCGGCTGAATTTGCAACTCAAAATCAATCATTATTGATTTTTCCAGATTTAAATAGGCCACCTTTAAATGCTGAGATCTTGAACTTGGTTAAGTTAAAGCGCAGACTTCGTCGTCGTTTTATGCGAAGCCGTAATGAGCGTGATCGTTTGGCATGGAAAAGAGCTGCTGCTGAGTTGAAAAAGTTGCTGTATGTAGTACGCAGATGACATGCATCGCAATGCTGACCCCCAAGAACTATGGGTTTAACTTATGGAAAGCTGCACGTTGCGTAAAGAGGCAACCTTTGAGACACGTCCCTATCAAAGACTTCAACAACTCCTGGTGCCGCAAGGATAAAGAGAAAGCTGAGGCATTTGCCGCTGAACTCGAAGGACGCTTTACACCTTTCGATCTAGCTAAATTAGATGATGTGAGAGACACCGCTAATTTTCTGGAAGAGAGCTGCACAAATATGTAGTCTATCAAGCCTATCTCTCTGCAAGAGGTTCGTCTGCAGATTAAAATGCTTAAGAAAAAGAAAGCCCTGGGGTATGACGGAATTGATGCCAGAGTGGCAAAGGCGCTTCCTGATAAAGCAATAATGTTTTTGGTACTACTCTTCAATACCATGATTCCATCCACCACTTCCCATCTCAATGGAAGTACGCTGTAATTATAATGGTACCGAAACCTGGCAAACCAGAAAACCTTGTTGTGTCTTATAGATCAATTAGTTTACTACCGACTTTCTCAAAAATATTTGAACGAATTTTTCTTGGTAGAATGTTACCTGCTTTGGAATGGCACTATGCCATTCCTGATCATAAGTTTGGCTTTAGGCATCACTATGGGACCCCTGAACAAGTGCACAGAGTTTTCCGACATATTCTTAAGGCCTATGAGAATAAGCCATATAGCTGTGCTGTTTTTCTTGATGTACAGCAAGCTTTTGATAGAGTCTGGATTGAAGGCCTTCTCTTCAAAATTAAATCTATTTTGCCTACATCGCAATTCCTTCTTTTGAAGTCGTATTTGCTTAACCGTGCCTTCACAGTCGAAGTGAAAGATGAGCGCTCAGGGATCCGCCGCATTGCTGCTGGTGTACCACAAGGCAGTGTGCTTGGTCCTGTCAATAGCGAAAAGTCTAGTCACTGTACTTTTTCATTGAGGCAAGGGAACTGCCCGCCCGTTTTGCTCAACAATTTGGTAATACCTCATGTTGGTCATGTATGTTACTTAGGTTTTAACTTTGAAAGACGTGGCACCTGGCGTAAGCATATTCAAAAAACCACAGCAGTTCGCTGTACTTAACTGAAAAAGCTAAGTTGGTTACTTCGCCCAGGTAGTAAACTCAGCCTCGAAAATAAACTGCTTATTTACAAATCAATCATTATGCCTACCTGGATGTATGGAATACAATTATGGGGCACTGCTGCTGCCACAAATATTAACCGTATACAAGTACTTCAAAACAAGGTCTTGCGTAAAATAACAGATGCTCCTTGGTATATGCGCAATAAAGTTTTACATCGATATTTGAAAATACTAACAGTAATGGAACAGTTGAACTTTCACAGCAGCAGATATAATGATCGACTGGCTTCTCATGTTAATCATTTAGCAGCGGCTCTGATCGTTAATACATGTCGTAGACGGTTCCAACGATAGGCATTAAGCCTTATTTTTTGTAAGTTATGTTAGTGTACATACTCAAAGCTAAATGCCTTAATGTCACTTTTTTTTAACATACAAATGTATTATAGTTTTTAAGTAAACTGATCAACATTCACTTAAGATAATAAAGTCCCCAACCTAGTTGCGTTCGCTAATTGCAACCAGATCGCAGACTTTGTAAGTGTTTGCAGGCTTGTATCGTAAGTTATACGTCTTCTTATTTTCTTCTTGCATTTGTAGGATCTTCTTCTTTGCTTGATTCCGAAGTTCGTCTCTGTTGCCGTTGAAGTGTTGAATTATCTCATCTTGTAATAGCTCTTGTAGTTTGACATCGAATTTTGTATGTATATTATTGCCAACAAGCAACTCAAACGGTGTTGAATGTCAACAAGTTTAAACCATTTACTTGGATCGTCGATGGACAGTTTAGACAAAACTGAAATTATTACAGCGTTCAGACTCTCGATTTGTCCATTTGCTCTTGGTAGTCCCGTCGTAACTTTGTGTTGAATTATATTCTCGTCTTCGCAGTACTGCTTAAAGTCCAGAAGTCGTGCTTTGCATTTCCAGTCTTGAAACTACTTCTTTCGCCGATGTCATCTTTGTTATTGGATATAGTCAACAAAACTTGGTAAACGCGTCGATTACCACCAATATGTGCTTGTATTGCTTGTGCGTGGTTTCCAGTGGTCTCAAGAAATCAATATGAAAAGTCTTTAATGGCGCTTCCTCTTTTCGCAGCGGATGTAGTTCGACCCCCATTTTTCCATGCTTACGGTTTAATACGATGCACGGTATACAGAAGCTGATTTGCTTTTGTACTTTTTCCCCCAGTTTTGGAATATAATATTCTCTTCCCACAATTTTTTTCTTCTTTTTGACCGAAAAATGGCCCCGTTCGTGTGCTTCTTCTATTATTTCTCGTTGTAGACCAATAGGTACGACTATGAGTTCAATTTGGTCGACCAACTTGTGTAACAATCCAGACTTCATGTAGTAGTTATTGTGTATCGGTTTTTCTTCTAGAATATCGATTTATTGTACTTATTTAAGCTTGCTGTGCACACTATTGTCGTTGATTGTCATTACAGTATAACGGCTTAGAGCATCCACATGTCGTATACAGGTGCCAGCTCTGTGCTCGACTCCGTACACAAATTCTTGTAAGAGAAGAATCCAACGAGCAACCTTGGAGGACAAATTTTTCTTCTCCAGTGTTTTGGTGAAAGCATTGCAGTGGGTAACTAATTTCAATCGCATTCCCAATAGATATACACGAAATTTATTTAAAGCTTCGATTATCGCCAATATCTCCAATTCATAGCTGGTGTACTTTCGTTCTGCCTCAGACGTCTTTTTGCTCATGTAGTATATCGGGTGCATATGACCATCATCAGGCGACTTTTTAAAAGAACTGCGCCAAATCCGTCAATTCTCGTGTTGTCGATTAAAAATCTTTAATGCTGGTTTTTCTGTGATCATCTTTTTTTAGCATGTTGAATGATTCGATTGCCTCGTCGTTGAAATAGAATTCTGCGTCACGTTTTATTAAGTCGGTGAGTGGTTTAGCGATATTCGAAAAGCTTGGTATGATATTCCGAAAATATCCAACCAAACCCAGGAAACTCTGTAGCTGCTTTTCATTTCGTGGAAGTGCAAATTTTTTAACCGCCTGCGTCTTTTCCGGTGATGAACTAATTTTTTGGTTCTCGATAACAAGGCCCGCAAACACGATTCTCACCTTAAAAAAGTGGCATTTCTTTATGTTGATCCTTAGTCCATATTCTTCACATCGTTTGATGATTTCTTCAATGTTGGCAACTGCTTCGTCTTCACATTTGGCAGGAATTATAATATCATCGATGTAAGGTAACGCTACGCGTCAAGTCTCGAAAAATTGCATTGCTTTGAAATACACTCGGTGAGTTTGACAAGCCAAAAGTTACCTTGTGAAATTCATATTGTCCATTGTTCTCCACCAAAAAAATTGAACCAAAAGATTTGACTTTACATTGTTCACGATTCTTACCGAAGCCGATCAAATATAAATTACATTCTTGCAAGCTTGGTTTATTTAGACTGTTGTATGTCTTTTCACTTATTATGTTGTACTTGCTGCCTGTATCGATAAGAGCTGAGTATTGTCTACCATTAATTGTCAAATCTTTGTGCATAAAAGAGTCATAAGCTGTCAATACCGCAGTATTTTTTTTGTTGTAATCATTTTCCTTTTTTTGACACTCTTTTGCAATGTGACCAAATGCATTACACTGGAAACACTTTTTACCTTTGTATCTGCTTTCACAATTTAGTGAGGTATGTCCTTTAGCGCCACAATTATAGCACTTGAGATCTCTATTTTCTTTTTTATTAGGAACGTTTTTATTTTTCCACTCATTTTTGGATTTTGATCGCATAATTTCATAATTCTTCAGTTTTTCTTTAAAATCTTTTAAATTATTTGCGTTATATAACATTGCTTTGTTTACACTTAAGTCCTCGATACCGTCGATAATATATTCCATAAGAGCACTATTTTCTATATCGCCACGTGATGCAAGTTCCTTCATCTTTAGAAAATATTCTTGCAAACTTTAGTTTGTGTAACTGTGCACTATTCGTAGTCGTTTCAAATTCGTTAAGTAAGGCACGTTTCAACATTTTATTATCGATAATCATGTTTGCAGTTTTGAATGCGTCGAAACTTAGTCTGCCCTTGTTGTTAACTGCTCGATCGCCTGCCGTCTGCTGCGCCGTAGACGTTTGCTGCATCGTTGCCGTCTGCTACTCTGCCGCCGTCGTTTTGAGCGTCGTCGTTTGTGTCGTCGTTTGTGTCGTCGTTTGTGTCGCCGTCGTTTACTGCTTCCTCTTCGTCCTCATCAATTAAAAAAAACAAATTTCATCTTTGCAGATTATAAAATACGTGATGCGCCAGATCCTATGCATTATGTTGCAAATGTAAAACGTTGCATATTATAGCCAAATCACTATTTGATAAATTTTCCGCAATGTAACCAATCTTGGCACCATATCGGTCGTCGTGTTCGTCAAAATAAAAACCCCTAAATTCACGTAAACGTTTGCGATTAACACGATCACCTTCTTGCTTGAAATTTGTGAAGCAGCATAATGTTCTTTTTACTCTCATTTTTTACAGTGTTTTGATTTAAGGGAAAGTCAACTAGCCGCGACATGTTTGCGTCTTTTTTACAATTTCACAACGAACGTAATTCCTTGCTATGTACACACACGTTTGGAGTTTTTATCTCCTTTTGACACGTTCTCATATATATGACTGTCTTTGTATGTGTGAATATTCTCACTAATGTCTTGTTTTTTACAATTTTCTCTTTCTATTGGTTGAGCCCCCAATATGTGGTATTTTTTTTTTGGATTTAATGATTTAATATTTTAGAAATGTGGAATTTCTTTGTTTGTTTCACATACAATTAAATATTTAGATTTGATTAATACTTAATTTAATATAAAGCGTTTAAAAGGCCTAGCTTCGTTAATACGTCTTTCAGCTTCTGCGTAGTTCACACAATCGAGAGCGTCTTCTTCTCAATTATGCGTGTCGACTTTACTTTGCGGCTGCTCGTCATATCTTACGTCTTAAGTGTTCCGCGCTAGAGCTGGAAAACTATGGATATTACTATCGATACTATCATTAGTTTTTTTTTGTGCGGCACAATCGATAGTTTTTTTTTTTCATTAACGATACTATCGAAAATGCAAACTATTTCGAATCGTTGCAGATAAAGGCTTCCGGTATTTCATGCACTTTTTAGACACTCACTATATTCTGTTCCCAGAAGACATACTTTAAAGAACGTACTACTGAAAATCACGAAAAAAAGATAAAAACTATTTTTAGTATCGTGGAGTACTGTACCATAACAAGCGATGGATGGACATCACGATCAACTGATTAATTCTTGACTGTAACATGTCATTTTAGCACAAGCGAATTACGAATTACGGTCAGCAGTATTGTCAACTAACAAACTACTAAAATATACTGATCACTCGTCACAAAATAACACAGATTCACTGCATGCTGTACTCTCGATGTTCTTTACAAAGTTACATCGGTTGTAAAAGACAACGCAGCATCTATGATTAAATTTTGCGAATTACTTAAAATTAAACATTTCCCATGCCGCGTTTACCTCGTTATGCACGTAAAAATATAAAGGCCGTCAGGACAAAGTGTAAGATCATAGTCACGTACTTTAAAGGAAGCCCAATCGCATATTTAAAATTGAGAACTATGCAAAGTGTTGATTGAAACGCCATACAGCTTATTTCTAGTTTGATTTTCAGTACTTCAAAAGTACCTCAGCTACTTACAGTGGATGATATAGAAGTATTCTAGATGAACTTATTTACCCCATTCGACACTGATACTACTCGGTATCAGGGAGTAACTTTGTCACGATTTCGCTAATGATTCCAATTTCGTACGATCTTTATCAACGCTTAAACGCTATGAAAACTTTGGATGGCTCAGAGATGTGTATATATCAGATTGATCGCCTAAATTATCGGTTTTTTCCTTATGAGAACATAAAAGTGCCCAGACTACCAACTCTATTGGATGCTCCATTCAAGAAAGCAGGTATTCGAAGCAATAAAAATGCGGATAAGGCAGCAAAATTGCTGGAAACTTAATTTCTCCCGAATTTATAGAGCCGCCACACCCAACGTACGAATCTATCCACAACAGCAGTCTTTTTCAGCTTTATGTAGGGAAAAATTTAAAGAAAGAACAGATCGAGGAATCATTGGACTACGACAACCGAATCCAAGGGGAGGTTTAGCAAGGCTGTATGCATAATCTCGGACTTAGCGAGCGCTTAAAGCGGACAGTGTCGACAAGCTGCTCTTTGTTAATTGAAATTCTTGGTTGACTGATTAAATTGCAGATCTCATTTCACTTGTTGTTATTAAAAAAAAATATAGTTACAAATAATACAATTTTTTTTTGTTTAGTAAAACGATAGTACTACCGACTAATATATATATATATGTATATATATATATATATATATATATATATATATATATATATATATATATATATATATATATATATATATATATATATATATATATATATATATATATATATATATATATATATATATATATATATATATATATATATATATATATATATATATATATATATATACATATATATATCTCTCTCTCTCTCTCTCTCTCTCTCTCTCTCTCTCTCTCTCTCTCTCTCTCTCTACATCTCTCTCTCTCTCTCTCTCTCTCTCTCTCTCTCTCTCTCTCTCTATATATATATATATATATATATATATATATATATATATATATATATATATATATATATATATATATATATATATATATATATATATATATATATATATATATATATATATATATATAATATATATATATATATATATATATATATATATATATATATATATATATATATATATATATATATTAGCTGGTACCCGGCGCGTTGCCGCCATTCCCATTGTCCCTTCCACCCCTGCTCCAACCACCCCATTCCCCTTCCCCTATCTCTCCTTAATTTACCACCCCCTTTCCCCACCCCTTCGATCCCATTAACAACATGTCATCCCTTTATCTTAAATAATACCCAGCGCGTTGCTGCCATTCCCCCTGCCTCTCCTACCATTGCCCCTTCATTCCTATGATCCCTTAATTAATTTAATTACCATCCTTCCCCCACCTCCCATTATAATTCCCCTGCCCTCTTCCCCTTCCTTTTTCCCTTCCCCAAATAGAAAAATAGCTTACGACCTATTCGCAGGTCTACCAAATATACACAAAAAATAATATATAAAATTCTCGTTTGACACAGTCTTTGTAACCAAACTTCTCCGAAACGGCTTCACCGATTTGTATGAAATTTTTTGTATCGTCTAGATTCTCTTGAGAAATTGATGGGAAAAAAATAAATGGGAGCGTAGCAGTGCACTTTAATAACGTATAATCATTTTTGTTTCCTTAACATGAAGGGGAGGACGGAATACACAAAATTCTAGTGTTTCACGGGCAAAGGAATGGATGCCATTTTCACGATATGATATTCCATAGATGGCCTTATACTATGTAATGTATTGTATGTATTGTACTTTATAATTGAATATAATTTTTTGAGTTTTTATTTAAAAACCTGTAACTTCTATCAAAATTACTAAATTGATACTTACATCCACATTGCTCGTAGCTGCTCGCATGTCGGCTCTTGTGAGCTCAATGGAAATTTCGATACTTCACCACCCTCTGCCGCTCCACGTCCGCTCATTGCGTCTTTCGATACGTCTGTGTTTCTCCCATTTACTCGTTTAACTCCAACGGCACTACCTCCGCCTCCCTCAGATCTGATACCGCCTTCTTCACTCACTACTGGTGAGCCGAAATCGTGTGCTCTTTCACTCAGTGGGAGGGCATCGGATGGAGAGTATTTAAAAGTACTGGCTCCAAAAATATTGGCATTTGCCATACCACTCGACATAATTATGACGAGAATTACGAGGAGGCTTTTTACTGAAATGTATTTAATCTGAAATGTTAGATGTTTTATTCATTAATAGATAAGCACATATAATATATACATACATAAGTGCAGATGATGGTGTGTGCACATATTTAAGTTTAAACTTTCAGTTCAAAACATATTCCGTAGAGGTCTTACCTCATAAGATATTAAAAAATGCATCTATTCTCAATGAAAGGCTCATCATAAAAAAGTTTAAACATTATATATTTATTCTGCGATACATATCGCCAAGGAGACCAAGATATTTTTGTAGACAGACCATTGCGTTACTATGACCGAATGGTGAGTATGAATCATGATCAAGGGTGTTGCCAGGAGGACGGGTGCACATTTCCATCATGACTTCACATTTTTAAGTTTCCAAAATCCTTAACATTGGTATTATTTTACAAACCTGATGCATATCCGTAAAACATTCGTCGGATTTGTAGAACTAAAGGATATGAACTAGAGATAGGCAGGATTCCGCGGGAACTGACATTTGCGGGATTTCTCGACTATCCCGAATTTCCCGTCGGTCCCGAAATTTATGCATTTACAAATGCATAACATGGGAGCTGTGGGTTTGTATGGGACTACCTCAAAAAGTGGGCGGGACACACCCATTTGTAAATTTTTATTTTTCCACTAATATACAAACAAATCGAATTTCGAGGTAATATTGATTTAAATAAATAAGTTTTCCATACAAAAACGCAAAAGTAGGCGGTGGGTTTTGTATGGGGGCTACCTCAAAAAGTGGGCGGGTCACGCCTATAATTCTCATGACTTAGAAATACGTATACATTAAGCGGCTGTCCACAAAAAGGCACCACATTGCATTTCAACCAAATATTGACTTTAATAAAGAAGTTTTTCATACAAAAACGCCAAAAAAGGTTCCATCCATTAATGTATATGTGAAACGTCCGTTCACTAGAATGTACCATATCAATTATTAAGTTGCAATAAAAAAGTTATTCATACAAAAATCAAAAGTGGGCGGTGGGTTTGTATGGGGCTACCCCAAAAAGTGGGTGTGGCGGGTCGATCTTGATACTCTACTAAACAGTAATAAAAATAAGTGTATTTGCCAATTTTCAACTGGATAGACAGAGAGACAGACGGACATGGCTACATCGACTCGTCTCGTCAAGCTCATCAAGAATATATGTATATACTTTAGGAGGTCTACGATGCCTCCTTTAATGCGTTTCAAATTTTCAGACAAGCTGATAATACCATTTTAAACTATGTGTGAATGGTATAAAAAAAGAGTGAAGTTGGAAATAAAATAATTCAAAAAGATAGAAGTATGAAATTTAAACCATCCACATTAAAATCTCAGATTTAGTGTAACTTTTATCTCGTGGAATTCATTGACAAGTTAGATGCTATGGCATGTTGCATAATAATATTTAATAATAATAGTAAGTATTTGCGTAATAGGATTACAATAGTTAAAGGCCATTCTCATGACCTAAAAATATATTAGAGAATACGAATTGCCAAGATATGCTAATGGCGGAATACTATTGAGCAGTACATGCCACGATTTCTCAATTGTAATAAATCCATTTTGAGTAGCCTGCAGTATAAATCGATTTTTTGTCTGCTATTGTTGAAATTATTTTTGAAATTCAATTATTTTTGTTTTATTTATCGGTCAGCTGCAAAATGCTGACTAGGTGAACATTTGCACAAATGTAAACGCATACAAACTATAAATTAGAAGAAAAATTTGGATGAGAGTGAACGCCACCGCTGTAGAAAAATACGAGCCAATCCATGAATATAATATGTACGTTTGCATTCCAAATTTTAATACAAAATATCAAATTTGTTTCTTTGCTTTGGTTTGTGATCGAAATTGTGAAGACAAGTTGGCAGTTAACTTTGAAATAAATTTATTGGTTCGTCGAACTAGGCAATACGTTTATAAGCTTAATAACAGTTATGACATTGAAAACTAGGATATACAACTAACAACTGAACTACTGCTAATACTGCTACTTGTTATGTCCATATATTTAGTTGCTTAAAAATAAAGTATAAAAAAAGTAAGCTATGTAAAAACAAGAAAAAACATTAGCTTCGGCTCTAAACCAATTCACACGGCTGGGATGGGTTTAAATAGGGTCTACCCAAGACAGTGGACGGTACACTACTAGATGTGTATGAAGCGACCATCTATAAGATGAATTTCAAATTGATAGTGACGTTTTTCATACAAATGCATAAAAGTGAAGAATGGGCGGGACACGCCCATTTGTATACGTCGAATTTCAAGCTAATATTGACTTTAATAAAAAAGTTTTCCAAACAAAAAACCAAAAGTGGGCAGTATGTTTGTATGGGGCTACCCCAAAAAGTGGGCGGGTCACACTAATTAATGTATATGTGAAGGGTCCGCCCATTAGAAGCTACCATATCAATTATTAAGTTGATATTCACTTTAATAAAAAGTTTTCTATACAAAAACAAAAAAGTGGGCGGTGGGTTTATATGGGGGCTACCCCAAATAGTGGGCGTAGTTGGTCAATCTTTATACTCTATTAAACTGCATTAAAAATAAGTGTATGTGCCAATTTTCATAGGATAGCATAGCATAAAAATTGGTCCTCAAAAAAATGCGCAACAACAAACTACAGACGGAGAGACAGCCGCATATGGTTAGATTAACTCGTCTCGTCGAGCTGATCAAGAGTATATATACTTTATGGGATCTACGATGCCTCCTTTAATGCGTTAGAAACTTTCAAATAAACTGATAATACCATTTCACACTATGTGTGAATGGTATACAAAATTCCGACGGGATAGTTTGAGAATCTTCGGGACAGGCGGGATCGGTAAAGACATTTTTTTTCGGGACGGGAAGGATCGGGACAAATTTTTTATCTAATATGAACGCAAAAACTATTGCTGCTAATATTAAACATTTTTTCGCGGAAATTAAGAGTAGCTGCATAAATTGCATTAATTAAACAAATTTTATAGTAATTATAAATTCATTTTTCATTAAGTTCAAATATTATTTCATACATTTTTTTTCAGCTCCAACTCGTAGAATTGCTGTTCATTATTTGGCATATATGTATATAAAAAGAAAGAAGGTGCAGTGTTACCAGTACACATTATTATTGTACTATAGTAACATAAAAAATAAAAAGTGGGCGGGTGAATTGTCTGGGGGCTACCCTAAAAAGTAGACGGGCGTATCAACATGGGTACTCTATTTACCTGCAGTAAAAATAATTGCCGGGTTACAAAAAATGAGCAACAACTACCGGAGGGACAGACAGGCGAACATGGCTAAATCGAGTCATATCCATGAGCTGTTAAATAATATATACTTTATTGAGTCTATGATGCCTCCTTTAAAGCGTTTCGAAATTTTTGACAAACTGAAGTGAAATGGTATAAAAACTTATTTTGCGGCACTTCACTTAAAATAAAATAAATAAACTAGAATCAAAACCAGTAAAAATGTTAACTTCAGTGGTACCGAACTTTTAATACCATTCACATGAAGTATCAAGCTGTGAACAGGCAAGTTTTATGGACCCTACCCCAAATTGGGCGTGACACGAATGAGAAGTGTCCGTCCTTATGAAGCCAAACGTCAAATTGATTTCGCTTGAAATGATAAAGTTTTTCACGAGAAATCCATAAGAAACCAATTCAAAGAATGGGCGGTAACGTTTAATGGAGGCTACCCCTAAAAGTGGACGTGAGACGCTCCTTGATATTTATGTGAAGCATCCTTCCATAAGAAGCCACCTTGCCAATATTTAAGGTGATATGACTGCAATAAAAAATTTTTCTTTACAAAAAGACAAAAGTGGGCGTGTGGTTTGTATGGGGGCTACCTAAAACGTGGGGAGATCACACCCATTGCTATATATGTGAAAAGTCCCTTGATAAAAAGCCACTGTGTCATTTTTTAAGGTGATATTGACATATATATATATATATATATATATATATATATATATATATATATATATATATATATATATATATATATATATATATATATATATATATCTCTCTCTCTCTCTCTCTCTCTCTCTCTCTCTCTCTCTCTCTCTCTCTCTCTCTCTCTCTCTCTCTCTATATATATATATATATATATATATATATCTCTCTCTCTCTCTCTCTCTCTCTCTCTCTCTCTCTCTCTCTCTCTCTCTCTCTCTCTCTCTCTCTCTCTCTCTCTCTCTCTCTCTATATATATATATATATATATATATATATATATATATATATATATATATATATATATATATATATAGAGAGAGAGATATATATATATATATATATATATATATATATATATATATATATATAGAGAGAGAGAGAGAGATATATATATATATATATATATATATATATATATATATATATATATATATATATATATATATATATATATATATATATAACGCACTCGTAGACCCGATAAAGTATATATATTCTCCACTTTTTGTACGACATTTTTTTATGGCTGTCAATATCACCCTAAAAACTAACATGGTGGCTTCTTCTGAAGGGACGCTTCACATATATATCAATGGGTGTTATCCCCCTACTTTATAAGATAGCCCACATACAAACTACACGTCCACTTTTGCCTTTCTGTACGACATTTTTTTTATTGCTGTCAATATCACCTTAAAAAATGACACAGTGGCTTTTTATCAAGGGACTTTTCACATATATAGCAATGGGTGTGATCTCCCCACGTTTTAGGTAGCCCCCATACAAACCACACGCCCACTTTTGTCTTTTTGTAAAGAAAAAGTTTTTATTGCAGTCATATCACTTTAAATATTGGCAAGGTGGCTTCTTATGGAAAACTTATTTTGCGGCACTTCACCCTATTACACAAGTATACAGCCAAAAACTGCATTTGTGTCCATTGTTTTGTTGTTGTAGATTTTTGTATGCTAAACTCAAAATAAAATAAATAAACTAGAATCAAAACCAGTAAAAATGTTAACTTCACATAAATATCAAGGAGCGTCTCACGTCCACTTTTAGGGGTAGCCTCCATTAAACGTTACCGCCCATTCTTTGAATTGGTTTCTTATGGATTTCTCGTGAAAAACTTTATCATTTCAAGCGAAATCAATTTGACGTTTGGCTTCATAAGGACGGACACTTCTCATTCGTGTCACTCCCAATTTGGGGTAGGGTCCATCAAACTTGCCTGTTCACAGCTTGATACTTCATGTGAATGGTATTAAAAGTTCGGTACCACTGAAGTTAACATTTTTACTGGTTTTGATTCTAGTTTATTTATTTTATTTTAAGTGAAGTGCCGCAAAATAAGTTTTTATACCATTTCACACTTCGTGTGCCACACTTCAGTTTGTCAAAAATTTCGAAACGCTTTAAAGGAGGCATCATAGACTCAATAAAGTATATATTATTTAACAGCTCATGGATATGACTCGATTTAGCCATGTTCGCCTGTCTGTCCCTCCGGTAGTTGTTGCTCATTTTTTGTAACCCGGCAATTATTTTTACTGCAGGTAAATAGAGTACCCATGTTGATACGCCCGTCTACTTTTTAGGGTAGCCCCCAGACAATTCACCCGCCCACTTTTTATTTTTTATGTTACTATAGTACAATAATAATGTGTACTGGTAACACTGCACCTTCTTTCTTTTTATATACATATATGCCAAATAATGAACAGCAATTCTACGAGTTGGAGCTGAAAAAAAATGTATGAAATAATATTTGAACTTAATGAAAAATGAATTTATAATTACTATAAAATTTGTTTAATTAATGCAATTTATGCAGCTACTCTTAATTTCCGCGAAAAAATGTTTAATATTAGCAGCAATAGTTTTTGCGTTCATATTAGATAAAAAATTTGTCCCGATCCTTCCCGTCCCGAAAAAAAATGTCTTTACCGATCCCGCCTGTCCCGAAGATTCTCAAACTATCCCGTCGGAATTTTGTATACCATTCACACATAGTGTGAAATGGTATTATCAGTTTATTTGAAAGTTTCTAACGCATTAAAGGAGGCATCGTAGATCCCAGAAAGTATATATACTCTTGATCAGCTCGACGAGACGAGTTAATCTAACCATATGCGGCTGTCTCTCCATCTGTAGTTTGTTGTTGTTTTATTTGAGGACCAATTTTTATGCTATGCTATCCTATGAAAATTGGCACATACACTTATTTTTAATGCAGTTTAATAGAGTATAAAGATTGAACAAATACGCCCACTATTTGGGGTAGCCCCCATATAAACCCACCGCCCACTTTTTTGTTTTTGTATAGAAAACTTTTTATTAAAGTGAATATCAACTTAATAATTGATATGGTAGCTTCTAATGGGCGGACCCTTCACATATACATTAATTAGTGTGACCCGCCCACTTTTTGGGGTAGCCCCATACAAACATACTGCCCACTTTTGGTTTTTTGTTTGGAAAACTTTTTTATTAAAGTCAATATTAGCTTGAAATTCGACGTATACAAATGGGCGTGTCCCGCCCATTCTTCACTTTTATGCATTTGTATGAAAAACGTCACTATCAATTTGAAATTCATCTTATAGATGGTCGCTTCATACACATCTAGTAGTGTACCGTCCACTGTCTTGGGTAGACCCTATTTAAACCCATCCCAGCCGTGTGAATTGGTTTAGAGCCGAAGCTAATGTTTTTTCTTGTTTTTACATAGCTTACTTTTTTTATACTTTATTTTTAAGCAACTAAATATATGGACATAACAAGTAGCAGTATTAGCAGTAGTTCAGTTGTTAGTTGTATATCCTAGTTTTCAATGTCATAACTGTTATTAAGCTTAAAACGTATTGCCTAGTTCGACGAACCAATAAATTTATTTCAAAGTTAACTGCCAACTTGTCTTCACAATTTCGATCACCAACCAAAGCAAAGAAACAAATTTGATATTTTGTATTAAAATTTGGAATGCAAACGTACATATTATATTCATGGATTGGCTCGTATTTTTCTACAGCGGTGGCGCTCACTCTCATCTAAATTTTTCTTCTAATTCATAGTTTGTATACGTTTACATTTGTGCAAATTTTAAGTTTAATAGTTTTAAAGTTATAAGCTGAAATATATAAAATGCCATGCCCATTTGTCACGTAGCTTTCGCGCCGTGCGTGCAAGCGAGAGCGCGGAACAAGCGCTCTCGCTCGTTAAAGGCGTTCGGCTTGTGGAGCATTGGCTTGTGAAAGCTATAGTTGTGTGTGTGTGTTTGCGTATTAGTGTTAACAAGCGCGCGGTGGGGTGCGGCGCTGTGTATGTGGGACAAGCGTATACGAGTAATAAGTTTGTTCGAATGTATGTAACAGACAGAATAAATATATATATATTACAATATATTATATATGTATATATTATATATAATATTATGTATATATTGTATATAATATATAGAGGGTCAGTCCAAAGTCCAACAGGGGGGTCACATGTAGCACAATTTTGGTGCATGTGCCGTAACTGTTGGATAATTTGGAAAGTGCGACTGTAACCTCCACAGAGGTGGCCCTTGGAAACAAGTTATCAGTACGGTCATGTCTCTGCTGATGGCTTGGCTGACATAGTCGGGCGAGAGAAAGTAAATTCCCTTCAAGGTTCAATAAAATCCTACAGTGTGAGCTTCCATTCTTGTGGTTCTCACAATGTAGCTGTGTTTATTCAACTCCAAGGAAACAAATCCCCAAATCTAAGGTGGAACAGCATACGCCGAGGGATGAATGGTTAGAGGGTAATCAACCGATAATATGCGAACTCTGGATACCTGTCGCCCTACAGTTGTATTTTGACTTCCTGTGGTATCCGGGTGACCTCCTATCCCATCTACTCGTGGAAATTCATATGGCAGAAACCAAATCAAACGAGCCTGATGCAGCTCTTAATGCATCAAGAAACGGGCAGACCTGTACGGTCGGGCCAAATTGCATGGTGACTGAGGTCAATATGGACTCAGTAATGCAGCCTTCGGGGACGGCAATCCCTAATGTCAGTGGAGAGGTATCAGAGGAAATTCTGTCCTCTGATTCCGATTCAGACAGGACGATTGTGGCCGTGTCCCCAATCGTCATTCCAGACGTCAGTGTACCCCAGCACACTAGTAAACCTGGCTCTGGTCCAGGTTTCACTATTTTCTACTCTAAAGAGAGGCGTCGCTTCAAACAAGCGCTGGCTAACGGCTACTCGAGGGAAAAAGCCATCGAGTACGCCAAAGCTACAGATGGACGGGCTCTAAGTCCGTTCGGAGGAGAATTTCACCCCACTAAAAAATCAAGGTCGACCAAAGGTACAGCGATAGCTTCATATAGCACTGTAGCGAGTAGCGTTAAGCTGGGTTTCCTGAGCTCTCATTCAAGAGCCTTGGGTGGTGTGTGGCAAAATCCGTGAACTTAACTGCAAAACTGGTAAGTTAATATACGACCACTCGCAGAATTGCCCCGTACGGCAATTCTAATTGATAAAAAGATCAATTCCTTTCCACTAACAAACTTTATTTCCAGAGATTTAACAGCTGTGTCAGTGGATATTTCCATAGGAGTAGGCTTCCTGGAAATTGCCCTGGCCTCAGCCTACTTCCCAGGAAATGAACAAAACATACCACCACTTGAGGTGCAGCGGCTAGTGGATCACTGTCGCACCCACAACAGGCGGATCATTGTTGGCTGTGATGCCAATGCACATCACATTGCCTGGGGCAGCAATGACACCAACCACAGAGGTGAGTACCTCTTAAATTATTTAATGATATCCCAGCTCGAATTTGCAAATATAGGTTGTAAGCCTAGCTTTATAACAGCAGTTAGACAAGAGGTTCTAAATCTCATCCTAACTAGGGGTTATGAACTTCGTTTGGAATTGGCGAGTTTCAAACGAAGTTTTTCTCTCAGACCACCAACATATTCGCTTTGAAATTCCGGGGGCTTCTGATATTCTCTCTAAGGTCTACCTTCCTAGAAAAAATAACTGGCAATCGTACAACGAGCTCGTAGCATCAAAAGTTGGCGGAGTCCCGCGCAGCATCAACTCAACTTGTGAGCTGGAGCTGGCACCGGACCTGCTAAACGAGATTTTACTGAGATACCACGATAGCACTGCTACACGTCCAGTCGCATGAAAAATAAGGTTCCATGGTGGACTGATAAGTTAGAGGCCAACGATTAGGAAGCTTTTCAACCGTGCGAAAAGATTCGGTAGGTGGCATGAATATAGGTCAGCCCTAACCGAGTATAACAAGCTTATACGTCAGTACAAGCGTGAATCCTGGAGAAGGTAGTGTTATGGTTTGCAAACGCTATTGAAAGCAGTCCGTCTCCATAAGGGACAGGCACAATGACATCGGACTCTTAAAGAGAGAGAACGGTATTTATACCAATAGTAGACAGGAATCACTTGAACACCTGCTTCAAGTACACTTTCCTGGGACTATACATCAACAAATATCGTTGAACTCTTCCATTATAGACAGACATATAATAAATAGACGGAATTGCAGCCTATCTGGCAGCATTCTTGACAAGGACAAAGTTCGATGTGCGATCATGTCCTTTCAGCCATTTAAGTCCCCAGGGGGAGAACTGCTTAGACGTATTGATCGACCCTTTATTACCTCTCATGAGGGCCAGTTTCAACTTGGGTTATATACATCGGTCATGGAGGAAGGTGTCCGTCGTTTTTATCCCAAAGCAGCGTAATAGACCCATGGAACTGGCAAAATCTTATAGACCTATTAGTCTTCCCTCCTTTCTTCTTAAGACAATTGAACGTCTTATTGATTACCACATTAGGCAATCAATCAGCATTTCACACACCCTTCATGAACACCAATTCGCCTATATGAAATCAACGGTAGGCGCACCTTCAACCTTTTGTTCAAAAGAAGTACCGCCAGGTGCTTTTCTTGATGTTGAGGGTGCTTTCGATAATATGGGCTATGGCTCCATCGCTCGAGCACTTACGCAGAGGGGTATAGATAGCCTCACCATTGCCTGGTAATCTGACTGTCAGCATCAGGGCGATCAAGGGGTGTCCTCAAGGAGGAGTCCTCTCGCCACTCCTTTGGCCCTTATTGATAGACGAGCTCTTAATCGAGCTCAGTTCACAAGGGTACAACGTCATTGGATATGACCTTGCGATCCTGGTCTCTGGGAGATTTGGGGATACGGTCTCGAACATAATGTGTTCAGCTCTTCGGACTGTGACCACCTGGTGTGCCAAGGAGGGCCTCAGGATTAACCCACAAAAAGCGGTCTTGGTACCCTTCTCAAGGAAGTACAAATTGGTTCTGGGTCCAGTGTACATCCAAAGCTCTCGTTTGAGTCTTTCCGATGAGGTAAAATTCTTGGGAGTCACCCTTGACAAACGACTAAATTGGAATACCCACCTCAAAAATGCCGTAAACAGGGCAACAATACAATATACTTCAATGGTAAGACATGTGCAATAAGGCAGTGCGACAAACTGCAACGGCTTACCTGCTTGAGAATGTCGGACGCCATGCGAACATGTGCTACTGCTGCAATGGAGGCGATCATCGGTCTACCTCCGCTGCACATTTTTATTCAATCCTCAGAAGCATTAGAGGCTCTGAGACTTCAGACTGTAGACAGTCGGACGCTAGGTAAACCGGGTCACTCTAGTATCCTTAGTAGTATCCAAGCTTCCCAGTCGATCAGACTGGGAGAGGGGCAGCCCTGGTACTGGACCATCTACGATCAATTGGTTCACTGATGGTTCACTTACCGATACGGGCACAGGTGCGGGTGTCTTCGGACCCAACATCAGGATCTCTATTGCCTTGGGTGCCTGGCCCACGGTTTTTCATCTGAGGTCCACGCCATCGAGGTCTGCGCCCGACATCTTTTGGATAAAAGTCCCAAAGGGGCCAATATAACCATTTTTTCACATAGCCAAGCGGCTATTAAAGAATTATCCTCTTGGAACTTCTCCTCGAAACTGGTTCTTCGATGTTACGACATCCTCCAATAACTGGCAATCGGCTGTAAAGTCGCTATTTGTGGGGTACCTGGCCATAAGGGATTCGAGGGAAACGAAATTGCTGATGAACTAGCCAGGACTGTTTCGGCAACTTCTTTCATATGACCAGAGCCTTTTTGCCTTTCATAGTAGATCGGTTTAAACGCGCTGTCTCCCGGTACTGGATACAATATCATTGTCTACGACAGGCCAAGCTACTAACCCGTCCTATATACCCTAAAACCAACGCATATCTTAATACTACCTCACAGGCCATCATCCACTGAGATATCACTTAAATAAACTAGGTCTCCCCTCAGAAACAGAGTGCAGACTTTGTCTTGAGGATAACGAAACTAGCTTACATCTGCTATGCGATTGCCTGGCCTTGGTCAGGCTGAGAATTTTACAAATGAACAAACCTTTTATTACATCTGATGAGATCAGAAACACCTCGTCTAAGGACACTATCCGTTCCATTAAAGAGACGCAGAAGATCCTAGATAAATTAACTTAAACATATCCGGGATAGGGTACAAAAGACAACACCTTATGTCGCAGTGCCCGTTTCCTTTAGGATGGCCCTCAAACGTTCTAGCTCTGACACTGAGTCTTAGGTAGCGTTACTGGCTCATTCAGCATTTTTCGTTGTGACCACTTGCTCGTCATGCGGCTCCAGTCCAGATACTACGTCACGCACTGGTTATGGTTTTTGTATGTTACTCTTGTTTGAGAATTATTTAGCCAGCTTATAAAAGCTATATTGCCATCACCAATGTATATTGAGGCAGAATTTAATGATATACCTAAAAATGAGCACTCTTCGTTCACTATGGACGTTCAGCTTATAAAAGCTATATTGCCATCACCAATATATATTGAGGCAGAATTTAATGATGTACCTAAAAATGAGACCTCTTCGTTCACTATGGACGTTCAAGAGGAAGAGCTTAAAGATAGATGGGAAGCAGTGAGGGCTGCATACGCATAAGCTCAAATCAGTCAAGGAACGTTACGCCAAGTGTTTCCGATTATATGCTCGGTGTTGTGGCAAAGTCCGTGAAATGTCACAACAGTTTTCTTCAAATAACAGTCCATCTGCGCATTCGACCATACATCCAACCGTCAGTGTGGCAACTTCAGCGTCTTCAGGGCATGGAGTTGGTGTTCCTCCGTGTGATACCGAAGTGTTCCACGGAGATTATAAAACATAGCCAACATTTAGGACATGTTTACCGCAATATATGTGAAAAATATTCGTTTGACTGCGGTTGAAAAGCTTTACTATCTAAATCAAAAAACAAGAGGAGAAGCTAAGGAGACTCCACCAATGAGGGTTTTGATCTAGCTTGGAATAATCTTAAAAATAGGTATGAGAATAAGCGCATTGTAATTAATAGCCAGTTGAAGATTTTATTTAATCTTACACAAGTTAATGTAGAATCTGGAACTTCACCGTACAATTAATAACTGCATTTCGGGTGTTCACAATGTAGAAATAAATAGTTGGGATCCAATATCCAATATGTACTTCAAAACTGCCTGAAAATACTTTCGTTTTTAGTTTCCAACTTTCGGCAAAAGGTATTCTGGATCTCAAAGTCTTACTCGTGAAGAGATCGAACTAGTGAAATGGAGATTGATTTTAGTGTCTTAGAAAGCTTATTTTCATGAAGAATATCGACATTGTTCAGAAAAGTCTTTTGTTCAGACCAAGAGTTCCATAAAGACGTTGAACCCCTTTATGGACACAGATGGAATATTACGTTGTGATGGCCGACTAGTATGTGCCCCTTCTCTGAAATTCAATGAATGATTTCCAAATATTTTGCCATATCAGTGTAGGTTGTCTATGTTATTGGTAGATTTTGTTCACCAAATATCTTGTCATGGAGGATATGCCCTTACATTGAGTCTGATTCGGTCTGAGGTTTGGATCGTCAAAGCGAAGAACCTTATAAAGACAAGAATTAATCAATGTAAGGTGTGTACTATATGGAAGAAAAGACAAGCTTCCCAAATAATGGCCGCGTTGCCTCCAACTCGTAGTACTATTTCTATACCATTTACGGTCACTGGAGTGGTTTTTTGCTGGCCCCTTTGATATAAAAACTTATATGGGGAGAGCTTGTAAGATCACTAAGGGCTATGTTTGTGTTTTTGTTTTAACTAATACATTTTTAGCGGCTTTTTCACGATTTATTTCTCGTAGATGCTGCCCGGCTGAGGTCCATTCTGACAATGGAACCAATTTTGTTGGAGAAGCTTGCGTGCTTCAAAAGGAATATTTTGACATGATTAAATCAGCAGAAAAGAATTCTGAATCCGTTAATGCCATGGATAGGATTGCTTGGCATTTTAATCCTGCTGCAGCTCCTCATATGGGAGGGTTGTGGGAAGCTGGAGTCAAGAGCTTGAAAACTCATCTTCGAAAGGTTGCGGGACAAATGAGTTATTCATTTGAGGAGTTTTCAACTTTGTTGGCTAGGATTGAAGCTTGCTTAAATTCACGCCCTTTATGTCAAATGACTGATAGTCCAGATACTTTAGCGCTACTAGCCCCATGTCATTTTTTGGTTGGTGGACCTCTTTTATCGAGAGTGGAACCAGAGATTCATGGAGCACCTCTTTCTGGATGACTTGGTCATAATTAAGGACGAATGTACGTCTCCAAATGAATGACGATTAGGTAGAGTCTTGAAAACGTGTGGTTGACGTAATGACTGGGAGAGGGTGTATTCGGCGCCCTATCGCAAAATTTATATTTTTACCACATAATTAAAAACAGAATACAAGGGAAAGCATCACTTGCGGAGCTGTCAAACATTCCAACGTAAAGGACGGTTGGTCGTCTTCGTTTGGTGGTCATGCATCGGGTTTGCTCTAACTGCCTGGGTAACATAACACCGTAGCATGTCAAAGCAGACATCATTGCAGCATATGCGCTAGTCCACATCATACGCTACTACATGATGATGTGAGGGCTGCTGGTGAGCCAGGAGAACTCCGTGCTTTGAAAACTTTAGAGGGACGGCACTGAGCAAGTTGACGGCAATGACTTGGTGACGGTGAGAGGAGTTGCGGTTGATTCGCAGCGCTGACTTCACGGATGCGGGGATTCGCTCAATGCGCGGCGGGTCTCGCGCATCTCTTGCTTCTGGCCGAGTTGCGTCCAGGTCTCACCGCAGACGTGACTACCCCAGAGCGATTCAGGATGCCCGAAATAGGCTCAAAAATGGAGTAATGATGCCTATGCAGATGGTGCTCATGTTACTTCCGACTGCTACATTGAAGTTGTGAACTCGTTGGCGTGACGTTCAGGTGCTCATGGATCCATGCAAGGAGAAATCTGCTATTTGCAGCAGCTTGGCAAGGCGTTTGCGTGTCAATGTGGTGCGTTGGCAGGCTGGCGATTATTTTTGTTTAGAGAGGAAGAGCAATGTCGGTGGTCATGAGCGTTGAATGTTAACGCCGTTGTTGTTCGTCAGCTATCCTGTATTGTGCCAGCGAGATCAGTCTGTTTGAGAAGCGGTGACATTTTGAAACCTTTTTTTTTATGAAATGTATTTTAATGCAGTTTTACATATTTAAAATGTTGTACAACTTCAAATTGGAGATTGCGCTCACGCCTACTTCATCTCCTAATACACTAATGCAATTCACTTATTCTAACAAATATTAGTTTATTAGTGACCACTGGCTTAAGATGGCAAGATCAGGTCTATGATGACCTGAAGAAGCTCCGGATTGCAAGCGACTGGCGCCGGCGAGCACTAAACTACACCGAATGGTGCGCTTTCCTACGTGCGGCTTTGACCGATAGTCGGTTGTATGTATATATGTATATATATATATATATATATATATATATATATATATATATATATATATATATATATATATATATATATATATATATATATATATATATATATATATATATATATATATATATATATATATATATATATATATATATATATATATATATATATATATATATATATATATATATATATATATATATATATATATATAGAGAGAGAGAGAGAGAGAGAGAGAGAGAGAGAGAGAGAGAGAGAGAGAGAGAGAGAGAGAGAGAGAGAGAGAGAGAGAGAGAGAGAGAGAGAGAGAGAGAGAGAGAGAGAGAGAGAGAGAGAGAGAGAGAGAGAGAGAGAGAGAGAGAGAGAGAGAGAGAGAGAGAGAGAGAGAGAGAGAGAGAGAGAGAGAGAGAGAGAGAGAGAGAGAGAGAGAGAGAGAGAGAGAGAGAGAGAGAGAGAGAGAGAGAGAGAGAGAGTATGATGATGATATATATATATATATATATATATATATATATATATATATATATATATATATATATATATATATATATATATATATATATATATATATATATATATATATATATATATATATATATATATATATATATATATATATATATATATATATATATATATATATACATATATACATACAACCGACTATCGGTCAAAGCCGCACGTAGGAAAGCGCACCATTCGGTGTAGTTTAGTGCTCGCCGGCGCCAGTCGCTTGCAATCCGGAGCTTCTTCAGGTCATCATAGACCTGATCTTGCCATCTTAAGCCAGTGGTCACTAATAAACTAATATTTGTTAGAATAAGTGAATTGCATTAGTGTATTAGGAGATGAAGTAGGCGTGAGCGCAATCTCCAATTTGAAGTTGTACAACATTTTAAATATGTAAAACTGCATTAAAATACATTTCATAAAAAAAAAGGTTTCAAAATGTCACCGCTTCTCAAACAGACTGATCTCGCTGGCACAATACAGGATAGCTGACGAACAACAACGGCGTTAACATTCAACGCTCATGACCACCGACATTGCTCTTCCTCTCTAAACAAAAATAATCGCCAGCCTGCCAACGCACCACATTGACACGCAAACGCCTTGCCAAGCTGCTGCAAATAGCAGATTTCTCCTTGCATGGATCCATGAGCACCTGAACGTCACGCCAACGAGTTCACAACTTCAATGTAGCAGTCGGAAGTAACATGAGCACCATCTGCATAGGCATCATTACTCCATTTTTGAGCCTATTTCGGGCATCCTGAATCGCTCTGGGGTAGTCACGTCTGCGGTGAGACCTGGACGCAACTCGGCCAGAAGCAAGAGATGCGCGAGACCCGCCGCGCATTGAGCGAATCCCCGCATCCGTGAAGTCAGCGCTGCGAATCAACCGCAACTCCTCTCACCGTCACCAAGTCATTGCCGTCAACTTGCTCAGTGCCGTCCCTCTAAAGTTTTCAAAGCACGGAGTTCTCCTGGCTCACCAGCAGCCCTCACATCATCATGTAGTAGCGTATGATGTGGACTAGCGCATATGCTGCAATGATGTCTGCTTTGACATGCTACGGTGTTATGTTACCCAGGCAGTTAGAGCAAACCCGATGCATGACCACCAAACGAAGACGACCAACCGTCCTTTACGTTGGAATGTTTGACAGCTCCGCAAGTGATGCTTTCCCTTGTATTCTGTTTTTAATTATGTGGTAAAAATATAAATTTTGCGATAGGGCGCCGAATACACCCTCTCCCAGTCATTACGTCAACCACACGTTTTCAAGACTCTACCTAATCGTCATTCATTTGGAGACGTACATTCGTCCTTAATTATGACCAAGTCATCCAGAAAGAGGTGCTCCATGAATCTCTGGTTCCACTCTCGATAAAAGAGGTCCACCAACCAAAAAATGACATGGGGCTAGTAGCGCTAAAGTATCTGGACTATCAGTCATTTGACATAAAGGGCGTGAATTTAAGCAAGCTTCAATCCTAGCCAACAAAGTTGAAAACTCCTCAAATGAATAACTCATTTGTCCCGCAACCTTTCGAAGATGAGTTTTCAAGCTCTTGACTCCAGCTTCCCACAACCCTCCCATATGAGGAGCTGCAGCAGGATTAAAATGCCAAGCAATCCTATCCATGGCATTAACGGATTCAGAATTCTTTTCTGCTGATTTAATCATGTCAAAATATTCCTTTTGAAGCACGCAAGCTTCTCCAACAAAATTGGTTCCATTGTCAGAATGGACCTCAGCCGGGCAGCATCTACGAGAAATAAATCGTGAAAAAGCCGCTAAAAATGTATTAGTTAAAACAAAAACACAAACATAGCCCTTAGTGATCTTACAAGCTCTCCCCATATAAGTTTTTATATCAAAGGGGCCAGCAAAAAACCACTCCAGTGACCGTAAATGGTATAGAAATAGTACTACGAGTTGGAGGCAACGCGGCCATTATTTGGGAAGCTTGTCTTTTCTTCCATATAGTACACACCTTACATTGATTAATTCTTGTCTTTATAAGGTTCTTCGCTTTGACGATCCAAACCTCAGACCGAATCAGACTCAATGTAAGGGCATATCCTCCATGACAAGATATTTGGTGAACAAAATCTACCAATAACATAGACAACCTACACTGATATGGCAAAATATTTGGAAATCATTCATTGAATTTCAGAGAAGGGGCACATACTAGTCGGCCATCACAACGTAATATTCCATCTGTGTCCATAAAGGGGTTCAACGTCTTTATGGAACTCTTGGTCTGAACAAAAGACTTTTCTGAACAATGTCGATATTCTTCATGAAAATAAGCTTTCTAAGACACTAAAATCAATCTCCATTTCACTAGTTCGATCTCTTCACGAGTAAGACTTTGAGATCCAGAATACCTTTTGCCGAAAGTTGGAAACTAAAAACGAAAGTATTTTCAGGCAGTTTTGAAGTACATATTGGATATTGGATCCCAACTATTTATTTCTACATTGTGAACACCCGAAATGCAGTTATTAATTGTACGGTGAAGTTCCAGATTCTACATTAACTTGTGTAAGATTAAATAAAATCTTCAACTGGCTATTAATTACAATGCGCTTATTCTCATACCTATTTTTAAGATTATTCCAAGCTAGATCAAAACCCTCATTGGTGGAGTCTCCTTAGCTTCTCCTCTTGTTTTTTGATTTAGATAGTAAAGCTTTTCAACCGCAGTCAAACGAATATTTTTCACATATATTGCGGTAAACATGTCCTAAATGTTGGCTATGTTTTATAATCTACGTGGAACACTTCGGTATCACACGGAGGAACACCAACTCCATGCCCTGAAGACGCTGAAGTTGCCACACTGACGGTTGGATGTATGGTCGAATGCGCAGATGGACTGTTATTTGAAGAAAACTGTTGTGACATTTCACGGACTTTGCCACAACACCGAGCATATAATCGGAAACACTTGGCGTAACGTTCCTTGACTGATTTGAGCTTATGCGTATGCAGCCCTCACTGCTTCCCATCTATCTTTAAGCTCTTCCTCTTGAACGTCCATAGTGAACGAAGAGGTCTCATTTTTAGGTACATCATTAAATTCTGCCTCAATATATATTGGTGATGGCAATATAGCTTTTATAAGCTGAACGTCCATAGTGAACGAAGAGTGCTCATTTTTAGGTATATCATTAAATTCTGCCTCAATATACATTGGTGATGGCAATATAGCTTTTATAAGCTGGCTAAATAATTCTCAAACAAGAGTAACATACAAAAACCATAACCAGTGCGTGACGTAGTATCTGGACTGGAGCCGCATGAAGAGCAAGTGGTCACAACGAAAAATGCTGAATGAGCCAGTAACGCTACCTAAGACTCAGTGTCAGAGCTAGAACGTTTGAGGGCCATCCTAAAGGAAACGGGCACTGCGACATAAGGTGTTGTCTTTTGTACCCTATCCCGGATATGTTTAAGTTAATTTATCTAGGATCTTCTGCGTCTCTTTAATGGAACGGATAGTGTCCTTAGACGAGGTGTTTCTGATCTCATCAGATGTAATAAAAGGTTTGTTCATTTGTAAAATTCTCAGCCTGACCAAGGCCAGGCAATCGCATAGCAGATGTAAGCTAGTTTCGTTATCCTCAAGACAAAGTCTGCACTCTGTTTCTGAGGGGAGACCTAGTTTATTTAAGTGATATCTCAGTGGATGATGGCCTGTGAGGTAGTATTAAGATATGCGTTGGTTTTAGGGTATATAGGACGGGTTAGTAGCTTGGCCTGTCGTAGACAATGATATTGTATCCAGTACCGGGAGACAGCGCGTTTAAACCGATCTACTATGAAAGGCAAAAAGGCTCTGGTCATATGAAAGAAGTTGCCGAAACAGTCCTGGCTAGTTCATCAGCAATTTCGTTTCCCTCGAATCCCTTATGGCCAGGTACCCCACAAATAGCGACTTTACAGCCGATTGCCAGTTGTTGGAGGATGTCGTAACATCGAAGAACCAGTTTCGAGGAGAAGTTCCAAGAGGATAATGCTTTAATAGCCGCTTGGCTATCTGAAAAAATGGTTATATTGGCCCCTTTGGGACTTTTATCCAAAAGATGTCGGGCGCAGACCTCGATGGCGTGGACCTCAGATGAAAAACCGTGGGCCAGGCACCCAAGGCAATAGAGATCCTGATGTTGGGTCCGAAGACACCCGCACCTGTGCCCGTATCGGTAAGTGAACCATCAGTGAACCAATTGATCGTAGATGGTCCAGTACCAGGGCTGCCCCTCTCCCAGTCTGATCGACTGGGAAGCTTGGATACTACTAAGGATACTAGAGTGACCCGGTTTACCTAGCGTCCGACTGTCTACAGTCTGAAGTCTCAGAGCCTCTAATGCTTCTGAGGATTGAATAAAAATGTGCAGCGGAGGTAGACCGATGATCGCCTCCATTGCAGCAGTAGCACATGTTCGCATGGCGTCCGACATTCTCAAGCAGGTAAGCCGTTGCAGTTTGTCGCACTGCCTTATTGCACATGTCTTACCATTGAAGTATATTGTATTGTTGCCCTGTTTACGGCATTTTTGAGGTGGGTATTCCAATTTAGTCGTTTGTCAAGGGTGACTCCCAAGAATTTTACCTCATCGGAAAGACTCAAACGAGAGCTTTGGATGTACACTGGACCCAGAACCAATTTGTACTTCCTTGAGAAGGGTACCAAGACCGCTTTTTGTGGGTTAATCCTGAGGCCCTCCTTGGCACACCAGGTGGTCACAGTCCGAAGAGCTGAACACATTATGTTCGAGACCGTATCCCCAAATCTCCCAGAGACCAGGATCGCAAGGTCATATCCAATGACGTTGTACCCTTGTGAACTGAGCTCGATTAAGAGCTCGTCTATCAATAAGGGCCAAAGGAGTGGCGAGAGGACTCCTCCTTGAGGACACCCCTTGATCGCCCTGATGCTGACAGTCAGATTACCAGGCAATGGTGAGGCTATCTATACCCCTCTGCGTAAGTGCTCGAGCGATGGAGCCATAGCCCATATTATCGAAAGCACCCTCAACATCAAGAAAAGCACCTGGCGGTACTTCTTTTGAACAAAAGGTTGAAGGTGCGCCTACCGTTGATTTCATATAGGCGAATTGGTGTTCATGAAGGGTGTGTGAAATGCTGATTGATTGCCTAATGTGGTAATGAATAAGACGTTCAATTGTCTTAAGAAGAAAGGAGGGAAGACTAATAGGTCTATAAGATTTTGCCAGTTCCATGGGTCTATTACGCTGCTTTTGGGATAAAAACGACGGACACCTTCCTCCATGACCGAGGGATATAACCCAAGTTGAAGACTGGCCCTCATGAGAAGGTAGCAAAGGGTCGATCAAGACATTTAAGCAGTTCTGAAGCAGAGCCGGAAAGATGCCATCTCCCCCTGGGGACTTAAATGGCTGAAAGGACATGATCGTCACATCGAACTTTGTCCTTGTTCAAGAATGCTGCCAGATAGGCTGCAATTCCGTCTATTTATTATATGTCTGTCTATAATGGAAGAGTTCAACGATATTTGTTGATGTATAGTCCAGGAAAGTGTACTTGAAGCAGGTGTTCAAGTGATTCCTGTCTACTATTGGTATAAATACCGTTCTCTACTTTAAGAGTCCGATGTCATTGTGCCTGTCCCTTATGGAGACGGACTGCTTTCAATAGCGTTTGCAAACCATAACACTACCTTCTCCAGGATTCACGCTTGTACTGACGTATAAGCTTGTTATACTCGGTTAGGGCTGACCTATATTCATGCCACCTACCGAATCTTTTCGCACGGTTGAAAAGCTTCCTAATCGTTGGCCTCTAACTTATCAGTCCACCATGGAACCTTATTTTTCATGCGACTGGACGTGTAGCAGTGCGTGCTATTGTGGTACCAGCTTAGTAAAAAACCTCCATCGCCAACTTTTGATGCTACGAGCTCGTTGTACGATTGCCAGTTATTTTTTCTAGGAAGGTAGACCTTAGAGAGAATATCAGAAGCCCCCGGAATTTCAAAGTGAACTACTGCTAATACTGCTACTTGTTATGTCCATATATTTAGTTGCTTAAAAATAAAGTATAAAAAAAGTAAGCTATGTAAAAACAAGAAAAAACATTAGCTTCGGCTCTAAACCAATTCACACGGCTGGGATGGGTTTAAATAGGGTCTACCCAAGACAGTGGACGGTACACTACTAGATGTGTATGAAGCGACCATCTATAAGATGAATTTCAAATTGATAGTGACGTTTTTCATACAAATGCATAAAAGTGAAGAATGGGCGGGACACGCCCATTTGTATACGTCGAATTTCAAGCTAATATT